>CAWVNZ010000403.1:0-118995 GCA_963930735.1 Dioctria linearis | reverse complement strand
ATTAGGAAAACGGTTAGCTGAGTCAAACCGGTATTTAAAAATTCCAAACTCATTATTTTCTACTTACATTAAACAATCGTAAAACTACTACTATAAAAATGAACATTGCAAAAATTGCTTCTTTAATTAAAAATTACATAAATGTACAATATCCGCTCACGCCGTGGCTCTTTACGCCGGTTTTATCTGCAACTACCTCATCAGAAGCAAGGTACAACGTCGCTCACAGAAAAACGAGATGCGTAATTGAGAGGTTGAACGGAAATATAAAGACGAGGTTCAGGTGCCTTTCAGATGATGTCAAACTCCGATATTCGCCCCATAAATGCGGTAAAATAATAAATGTTTGTGCAATACTTCACAATGCACTTGTAAGCTGCAATTTTCCAATTGACATGGGTGAATTTGAAGCCAGTGCAAACAGAGTATAGTATCATTTTCTCCAAATGTCTTGCCTTCCTCACAAAGACAAGTGTTAGTGAACCAACATTTTTCGAACTAATTTCCTGACAAGGTCAATTTTACATGTCCGTCTGTCCGTCCTTCTGTCTGTAAGAAAGTCATAGTACAAAAGGGGAATAGGGCTGCAGGCGACACCCCTCTAAAAAAACGAGTGGAAACAGTTACCTCCGTGGTCACTAGAAAATATTGTTTTACTTTTATTATTATTTTTATACCCTAAGGTATAAAAATACAAGTTTCATTTTATTAATAAAGATTTATTTTACTTATCAGTCTTTTATTGAAACTTGTTATATAAACACATAAATAAAACAAAGTTCATCTTTATAAGAACATAATATAAAATAAAAAATCCATCTCTATAAAAACGTAACATAAAAATTCTCAGAAAAAATATAAAGCCTGGAAAGAAAAAACCAAAACAAATTAAAGAATGAGGATTGTTAAGAAACTGTATTGTATGAATTTGTATATCAAATTACAAAAATTGAAACTATTCCCCTTAATATATATATATATATATATATATATATCCTGCATTACTACTCGAGATAGTTATCATGTAATTAATCAATCCATTGTTTAGATAGAATCAAATTTTTTCAAGGAACGTTTTTAACTAACTAGTGAAATTAATTAATTCAATCAGATTACATCAAAAATCAATATTAAATGGAAGATTCTCTACTCATTTGAATTCAACAGTAGATCCTGATGCTCCTTAAAAAAGTTCGATTCGATCGAATCAAATTGCTGGATAAAGGCAAATGTTTTATGTTTAAAAAAAAAAAAAATAGGAAAATGTAGTCAGACTTACGTTTCCAATTTTCTGGCAGTATGTTTAAAGTTTATATCACAAACAAATAAATAACATATATAGAATCCTCTGTTGACCCCCACTTTTGTCAGCATGTTCTGTACTGGTAGAAGCAGTGTTTTTAGAAACGGAAAGCCAACCGCTATCTCGAGCTTCAACCCAAAATGTTCAGCCAATAACGCCCCATCAGCAAAATGAGAGTCAATTTCTATTGGGAGAATTTCGATATGTTATTTATATGTTTGTGATTATATTAAGTGCATTATTCACTTAAAGGTAAGGTCGATATTGTCTCAGCGATGCTCTTTAAAGCGGCCGCTATTTCTCTTAGTGCCTGGACTTTGGGCGTCTTCAATAGCTTCCAATCGGGCATATCTTTGCGAATCTAAAAACATATTCAAGATATTATGCATATAAAAGTACATAACATTTTACAAACATGTAAATATCTCAGTATCTTCCGCCATTGTATAAGGCAAACCCCTTCTGCTCTGACGTGTAGAGGCAGATTGTCCTGTTTGGGGTGTATCTGCTTGGGCTGATAATGTTGGCGTTATTGGGCGAGCATTTGGGGTTAAAGTTCGAGATGGCGGTAGGCTTTCCGTTTCTGAAAACACCGCTTTTGCCAGTATAGCATATGTCGGAAACACATTCCTTTCCTGTGTAACCTCTGTATCAAGAGGTAAAGAAAATCCGCCTTCAACCGTCCTTTGGTCCCCTTCCACCACATCAATGGTGAGCAATGCCAATACCCTTTGGTCTTGCGAAGACAGCTCCTCCCTAACAGCAAGTCCATTTACTCCGCTTTGTTCCCTTTTTGCTTTTATAAGACGGTATCTGGGCTTAACGCTTTACCTACAAGAGTAGAAAGAATGGTTATAAGTCAAAGCTTCTCAAATGTTTGATATACAGTGCCTGTCAAAACAAAGGGTTAATAGAAAAACAAAATATAATTATTAATTTCTTCAGTGGTCTTTATTATATTTCAATTGATTTAAAAACATGGCTGAATGAAAGGCAGATTGATGTGATACAATGTCTAGCCCAATCTCCAAATCCAAAGACGTAGTTGATGCGAAACAAGTTTCCATTTGGAAACAAGTGTTTCGAAAGAACTATGTACGTTACTGTGACATCTGCAATATTATTCGTTATATCTTTATACAAAAAGCTTAATGAAAATTGGTGGAGCATTAAAAGTTAGTGACGGCTACAAGGTCATGTACAAACTGATAGACCATATTTTTTTTTGTGTTAAATATTTGTAATATAGACGTATATAAAGAATATGGTTTTATTGCTTCCAGTTCCCTTTGTTTTGACCGGCATCGTATGTTCTAAGTAATTTCAAATAATAAATATACTTACTTCAAATCTAGCCAGTATTGCTTCCACTGTACTGGTGATTTTACCGGGCCTCCCAAGGAATTGAGCAAGGTAGTAACTTGCTCCCACTTCTGCTTCATCAATTCTGCCCCCCATTGGCAGATTCAAAACTATAAAATAGAAATTAGATTTTCCTTAACCCTAGAAACTTGGTTGGCCACCTAAAAGTCCTCCAGGATTTCATAGAGGACCCGATGGCTAACCCAATTTCAGACGCTATGCCGAAACGCCATAACTTTGAAACACCATTTAAGGTGATCGTGGGGAACCGTCAACAGTGGCACACTAGGGACCTACTTTTTGAAAAAGGATCTCTTAAATGGTACACGGATGGCTCCAAAATGAATGTAAAGCAGGCGTGGGCATATATGGGGCAAGGTGCCATCTCGCAAAGGCACTGGGGGCCTCACCAACCATGTTTCAAGCAGAAATAAACGCCATAGAGCTCTGCGCTCGCGAAATAATCCATAAATATATGCGTGGAGCACAAATATACATAATATTAGACAGCCTAGCAGCACTTAAACCGTTAAACTCGTTTACCTTTGAGTCAAAGCTGGTCTGGGACTGTCTTACTGTCTTAAAGCAACTGTCCGAGACAAATAGGGTGACACTGATCTGGGTACCAGGACATGAAGGCATTATGGGAAACGAGATGGCGGACCGCCTTGCCCGTTTATTGGCCCTGATCCGGTTTTTTGACACCCAAAAAGTCACCTCTCAGCTCAGATCAGGCTTTGGGAGGACAGAACTAAGAAGGAATACTGGGAAAATACCCCGGGGCTGAGACAAGCGAAGAAGTTTATAAAGTACTCGCAACAGAGGGCCAAAGAATTCCTCACACTCAGCAGGAAGGAACTAAGGCTCATACCGGGCCTACTTACTGGGCATTGCCCACTTAGATACCGCCTTAAGAAGATGGGTAAGGTCAATGATGAGACCTGTCGATTCTGTATGGAAGACGATGAATCCGCTGAACATGTCCTATGCGACTGTGAAGCTCTGTGCCGCATAAGGCTAAGACATCTAGAAAAGGCATTTCCACTGCCAGAGGATGTCGAAAAAAATGGTCCTAAAGAATATTATAGGCTTCATCAAAGACTTTAAGTTCGAATGGGCGCCCTAGGGCATCAAGGGGTAATGTCACAATAGATCTTATAGGTCGCAGTGACAAGATGAGAGGCAGAAATCCTGTCTGCATCCCCCACAATTAATAATAATATTTGCCGCCATTGTATTTGTAATAGACTGAAGACTGGCAGTTTCTTCACGCCATCTCCCAGGTATCATTTCGGCACCATTTTCGACGTCAACAAACGAATCGGGGCAATAAACTTGCGGGTCCGTTAGCTTGCAGAAATTATGCAACACAGTTGTGGCCATAACAATTTTTCAACATTTTTCGGATGTGCATTTATTGTTGTTGTAATTATCCGCCAACGAGCTGTGATAATGCCAAATGCATTCTCAATAGTTCTTCTCGCACGTGACAGCCGCTTGTTGAAATATTCCTCCTCTACTGTTATTGCTGTGGAAAGTTTATAGGTTTTAAATTTCACTTGTTTACATTTTTGTAAAAAACACGAACCTCTTGCTGGGTATGGTCGCATTATGTTGCATCTTAATGGGAACGCCGCATCAGCCACGAAAAAGTGTGTGAACATTATATTACTGTTCGAGAGCGGTTTGTCTGGCAAGGGAATGAGTTCACCAGCAAGAACTTTTCGCCCAAATACACTTGACGCGAATATGGCTCCGTCACTGCGGCTCCCAAGTGCTCCAATATCTACGGCTATGAAGCAGTAGTTGTGATCACATGCTGCTAACAATACGATACTATGATGTCCTTTATAATTGAAGTATGAGGATCCCGCATTTGGTGGGCAAATGGTGGTGACATGCTTTCCATCAATAGCACCAACGCAGTTTGGAAAATTCCATCTACATAGTCGCAAACCCATGGGCGTAAGCTTCCCGGTCAATTTCATTCGGAGGCGACAAATATAGTTCAGACAGAAGCTTCCAAATGATTTCGCACGTCTCATATACGATTCCTCGTACCGTGGACACTCCCATTTTGAAGCTCCACGCCAAAACCTGCATTGGGGCACCGTGTGACAAGAACCTATTAAAGAAATTAATGTAAAAATGGTACTATTTATAGAAAAGTCATATTTACGGCAAGGTCACTGCTAATCGAGTTTCCGGGTCTATTGGTTCTCTGTTGGAACTTTTGATCAATTTGTGTTTTATTAAGGCAAATAACACATCAAATTGATTCGGGGTCATCCTAGTTGCCTTGGAAAAATGTTCATGGTCTTGATCTTTCATTATTTTAAAAGTTTGATTTGAAAAACTATCAATATTTCTACTTGTGTAGATTTCGCGGACCCATATTAGTCTATTTATCTTCACATCACAAGCATTTATAATATTTATTAAAGCTAGAAGTAATTCGAAAAGCTTTGATATTATTTCTAAATTGTTTAAAAGTTCGTTGTCCATCAGTACATAACACAATAAAATTAAAAACCGGTAATAAATTATTTCTGCATAGAAGAATGTAGGAATTGTAGCAACTACTGTCAAAATTACAATGACAGTACCAAGCCCGCTGGTGTCATTTTGTTTTCAATTCTCTGAGGCAAGCCTTGAGGAGAGCTGCGAGAAGGCCCGAGAGAAGCCAGGCCTGAGGCTTGCTTGGATGTGTTTCTGCCTTAATACATTCCAAATAAACATAAAACATTTATTTATTTGAGTACCTGTGCCAAAGGCACGCCAAGCGCTGGGCACATCCAAGCGAGTTACATAGTAGATACATACTTATTATAGCAAAACCAACCATAAACAATTAGGAGAAGTGGAGGCTTAGAGCAGCCTAGAGTAACTTTGTAGCAGCAAAAGAACAATTATAGAAAAATTATAAAATAGCAAATCCATAAAAATGAAAATAATAGTAGTAAAAATATAAAAATTTGTAGTATGATATAAATGATTTCTCTTATAGACGATTTTCCTGCTCTAAACGTGTCTGCAATACGCTAATGTGCAAGTCCCTGCTATTAGTACCTTGAAAGGAGATATTACAACGGATAATATACGGAAAAAATAATCGTTTTGTGCAGCTACCATATAGAAGTGGCCAACCGGCATTCAAATCCAACTGATGGGCGCATCTATTTTTTTATTAAATTGGTCCAAATTAGCTTCTCGAACCCATATTCGTAAATTCCTTTTTTCTTCTCTGTATGTGGTTTCTTTTTAATAACTTTTCGCACACTTCGTATGACAATATTATAAATCGATTGAATAACTAATAATAAATATTTATTCAATCCACAAATCACAGCGGGAACAGACAAAACTGTCAGTTGGAATTTCTTCTTCTTACTTTTCCACAACAACACGGGAGAATTTTAACAAGTGGAGTAGAGAATTTGGGAATTCTCAAAACAAATTCGCCGAGTTACAGAATTCCGAGTGGAGAATTAACTGTCAAAACAACTCTCATTTCCCAAATTCCACAATTTTCCGTATTGAAGAATCCGGCCCCTGATGTAGTATCAATTTTTTTCTTGAAATTTGTTGGGTATTTTTTTCTTCAGAATTTGTATGCATTTGTCCGACAACAGGTGCTTGGGAGGCGGCTAATAATTTGTATGAGCGTAGACGGTAGTTAAGCAAAAAGCATTCATTTATTCTTAGAAATTTACAGAAAATGTTTCGGCAGAATTTTTATTCATTTAGTTACCGAATGGAGTTATTTTCAGATACAACACTTTCATGTGTACCATTTTCGGCCACCAAAACTGCATACAAATTCTAATGAAAAATATCCAGTAAATTTCTAAGAAAGAATTGAGGGCTCCCGAAGAATATTTGTTGGGTGTGAAACACTGACGTTTCAGATATTCAATTCTATTTTAGAAAATTGAGCTCTATAGACAAGCTATACCCACTGACTTATAATTGAGCGATTTGCTATTTCAATTTCATGTGGCACAAAAAATATTGTGTTTCTATATCACCGTTAGAGCACCCTTTAAAACAATTATATAAAAAATATGTAAAACTCAACCAATCAGATGAAATTTTTCACCCGTAAATCGAATTAAATTAAAAAAATATATTTTTTCTTGTGCCCAAGTGATATTTTAATCGCTTATAAGGAATTAAACTCATTCCGACTTTAATTTTCAAAAGTTATTCTTAACTGAATCCTGCTTATGGGCAAGAGAGACAGAGCATGGTAAGCACTATTTTTACCTTATTCCTTCTGCGGTGATTGCATCTGTAGCCAACACAAAAACATCAAATGGCATAAGTAAACGTTCAGAATGCAATATTTTGTGTTGCTAGCTCCAACTCTGCCATAGGACGAAAGAGAGAACTATAAAACTTGTACCAGTTTCCTATGGGAAAATGACAATATGTTATAAAAAATTGTTATAAGTCAGTAGCTATACCATATGCCTCCAACATCTTTGTATTGTCTTTGGTATAACACTTTTTTAACAATATTTTATCCATATTGCGCTTAAAATTTACTGTGAGCAGGTATTTCTACTTTCAATAATACCCCAAAATGAAAAATTTTTTACTAAATCACTTGAAATATTGGCTGAAAAATAAGTCATTTTTTGACCAAAAAACATACGTTAAAAATAACCGGTTATAAAAAGAAGTTAAAATGAAACGGTTTTTAGTCATATAATTACCGGTTACTTGTGATATTTGGAGTAGTACTGGAGCACTGAACGTAGTCAAAATCTGAATATTTTCTTCTCGACAATATACTGTTATAATCCTATGAGGTCGCTGTGTCATGTGATAACTTCTAAAAGATTGCCGTCTTCAAGTGATATGCCTGATGGTAGCTTGTACTATGAATATACTGTGCTTGTACTACATCAGAAATGTCCATAATCATTTACTCTTGATTGTAGTGATGACGATATGAACAGCCCGTATATGTTTACTCTTTTACCGAGGAGCAGCTGTTTACAGCGTTAACTCCTATGTGTGCGAGCAGCTTTTAATAAGCTTAACTCTCGATTGAGAAGAAACAATAAAAGCTGGGATACTGCCGGGGTGATTGAACGACTACTACTAGACTGTGAAATGGCTGTACTACTATGTTTTTTTTTTATAAAATCAACCGCTTAATTATATTAATTGAGTCCTAATCACTGACTTATAACAATGGACTGAGCGATTTGCTATTTCATTTGGCACAAAAAATATTGTGTTTCTGTATATCACCGTTAGAGCACCCTTTAAAACGATTACATAAAAAAACATGTAAAACTCAACCAATCAGATGAAATTTTACACCCGTAAATCGAATTTAATTAATAAAATATATTTTCTTGTGCCCAAGTGGTATTTTAATCGCTTATAAGGAATTAAACTCATTCCGACTTTAATTTTCAAAAGTTATTCTTAACTGAATTCTGCTTATGGGCAAGAGAGACGGAGCATGGTAAGCACTAGCTTTACCTTATTCCTTCTGCAGTGATTGCATCTGTAGCCAACATAAAAACATCAAATGGCATAAGCAAACGTTCCAGAATGCAATATTTTGTGTTGGTAGCTCCAACTCTGCCATAGGGCGAAAGAGAGAACTATAAAACTTGTGCCATGCTTTCCTATAGGAAAATGGCAATACGCTCAGTCCATTGTTATAAGTCAGTGGTCCTAATACAAATCTATTCTAAATGCAAATTTATGCTTATTTGATAATTGGGCAATTATTTACATTGCGTACCTTTACTTAGCTTCTCGCGTATTTCTTTTGTTTAGGTCGAGGTGCAATATGCCTGATCTTCGCTTCTACCTTTTTATAATGAAGCGCCTGAGACATATCAGTGCTTTTGTTTATGCGAGCTTAAAGTAGCACATTTTCTGTTTATATCCTTTGATTGGAGTTTTGCGTCACTTTATGTATTGAAAATTGTTTCATCCATCGGAAAATGCTTGATCGACATCAAAGAATATTTTGCAAGGTTGGTGTGTCCCATATTGTGTATGCATGCAGGTAGGTATGGGATATTAATTTGGATGCTAGGCATATGACAATACATTGCGCAATACAAGCAACAACCTCCATTTGGAATACATTAAATTAAAACAAAACTACATATATGTATGGGCCTAAATAAATGCCTAATTGGCCATATAAATAAAGCATTTCAGCTCTAGAGAGATAGACATTGAAGTCCAAAAAATCTATACTAGGAGTATTGAAAATCCATATATTATCATTGCAAAATATAAATTTTGTGCATCACAGCGCACTATCAGTTGGGAAAGTATTGAAATTCCAATAAAACGCTATAATGAGAGCAGTTTAGTTGAAAATCAGCTCTACAATCGGTGCGGGTACACGAAATCATGCTTAGTTTTTGTAAACTTGACCAATTTATTAATATTTTTAATTTTTGCAGCATTTTATCCTGCTGGGAAGTATTGATTCCTGGCCCATTCGTATACGCAGAATTGAAGCCTATTGCATTTCCCCGATAAAAAAACAAATTTTTAATAGTATTTCCAATTCCAGGTGAAATCACTGAATTACGTCACTTTTATTTCTGAATTATGATTTTGGACCTTTGCGGATTTTCATTTTTGATTTCCTATTTTTGAAAAAACTGCACCTAAGTTATAACTAATTCAATAACTTTTCTACAGTAGTCGAGTCTAATTACGGGTAAAATAGGAACATTCTATTAATTTAGAACTGATACTTCTGTCCCAATCTGTACCCGTTCCAACTTTTTCAGAATAACTGTGACAGTACAAATACTAAATGTTCTCATATTGCCCCTTTCAGTTTATAAATTCCAAATAAATTTTCGACTGATACAGCCTATATATTCACACAGGCATATTACACATGAGTACTTCATGCAAGAAGAAGTTAACAGTAAAATATGAGTATAATATGGTAGGGTGGATTGGATAGTAGCTGAAATCTATCGTAGGCAGCCACGACAGAACTATTACGCAGTACACAGTGACAGATAATGACACAATACTTTGGCATTAATATAGATATACATAAAACAAAAACCGAACTATGTAGTCAAATATGGCCCACATAATTTTAACATGTAATCAATCAAGCATTTGGGCTACAAACTATAATAGAAATGAGTATTTCAAATATTAATTCAGTTTCATAAAATCTTGTCCATGGGCCTTATTAAACTACCAGAGTATAATGAGGCCCAAGGCAAAAATGAACTGATCAGCGGAATGATTCCCTTTAAAATTGCCAAAACTAAGAAAATTCACGAAAATTCGGTTCTTTTTAATAATTTCCAATAGAAATGAAAATGGGCCTTTCTAACACACAGGGGGATCATTCTGCTCTCAATAACTTTAGTTATAAAGGAAAATGCCCATTTTACGCCCGACACTTCCAGACGCGAGAGATGTCTTGAACGATGCATTATGAACCCATTTTATTAACAATGTTTATTTCTAGGGGGGAAAGCTGGGGAGGGGGCCAAAGTTTGATCTAGTACAGAACCGATATATTAGGTACTGAGACGAGTTTGAATCCTCACACTCCTATACTCGAAGGCTTAAATAGCTATTTATAGTTATCCCAATACTCAATTTTTTAGTATTTCCCCATTTCATTCGAACTGAGATACTAGATTTTTCGCACCTTAGATCGGTTCTAACTCGGTATATTTATTTCCGATCGGAAAACCCATTTTCATTCACTTGGGTGACATACACCCCAGCTACTACATTTCGCATCTATTTTTGCAGTTCTCTTCTTCTATGCACATTAGTGCTCTATTGTGAACATTTTTCTCATAGGAAGTAATTTTCCACGACTTATCAATTCCGCGCAATCACGAGATCAAGAGAAGTCCACTTTTTCACCCGAGAAAGTCGCTCAAGCTACATCCGATCGCTTAAGTTTTCCCCAGCTAAATAAAAATAAACATTGTTAATAAAATATGTTCAGAGTATCATAATGCATCGTTTAGGACATCTGTCATGTGTGGAGGTGTCGGACGTAAAGTTATATGAAAAGTGGGCATCCTGCCTACAACAGAGTAAATTCAAGCAGTCATCATTAAAAAAAAAAATAATAATATCACAATCATAATCCTATATAGGAAAATTAGTTTCATTGATAATATAGATTAAGTAGTGTAAAAAGGCCCACGGTCTACTCCAGTGGGCCCTATTTGACATATGACAAGACTTTACAAAATAACTGATTAATCAAATAAAAACAATCCTGGATAAAAATAAACACCGAAATCATTAATTACATTAAACAAGTTACTGGAGAAAGTAATTAAACAACTTATGATTTTGTCTAGCCGAAAATTATAATTCCCAGCAGCCATACTCCTCTCGGTGACGTCCCGTTCATTACTGGCAAAATAGCGGCGCGAGATACCAGACGGCCCTCGATGGCGTTCGTGTCGACACAATGCATGTGTGCCACTGACTTACAACAATGGACTTAGCGTATTGTCATTTTCCTATAGGAAAGAATGGCATAAGTTTTAAAGTTTTCTCTTTTGCCCTATGGCATAGTTGGAGCTACCAACACATAATATTTCTTACTAAACGTTTTCTTATGCCATTTGATGTTTTTATGTTGGCTGCAGATGCAATCACGGAAGAAAGAATAAGGTAGAGATAGTGCTTCGTCTCTTTTGCCCATACGATTCAGTTAAGAATAACTTTTGAAAATTAAAGTCGGAATGAGTTTAAGTCCTTATAAGCGATTAAAATATCACTTGGGCACAAGAAAATATATTTTTTTAATTAAATTTGATTTACGGGTGTAAAATTTCATCTGATTGTTTGAGTTTTACATGTTCTTTATGTAATCGTTTTAAAGGGTGCTCTAACGGTAATATACAAAAAAACACAATATTTCTTGTGTCACATGAAATAGCAAATCGCTCAGTCCATTGTTATAAGTCAGTGATGTGTGCATAAAGTATGAGGTTGCTGTAATCTTTAGTAGGAATTTTTAAATGTGGGCCTTATTACCCTCCGAGACTTATTTGCCGCAGGCAAGTTAGAAGAATTTGAAAATTAAATTAAATCATTATTACAAAAGGAAGAAACAACCGCCTCGTCCGGGCGGAAAAATCATCTATCTCGTTAGCTCAGCGGTAAGAGCAGTTGCGCGGAAAGCGGAAGCTCCCCGTTTCAATTCCCGGAGGGGGCGGTAGTTTTTTTTCTCTTGTATTTATTTTAATTTAGAATCGTCAAAAACAAAAGTTCTTAAAATTCTTCTACTCACCATCTATGACTAATTCTAAAAATTGCGAGTTCAATTCCCGCATGGGAAAAATAAATAACATAGTAATATGTTTGGTTTCTAATTTCCTTCTGATTTAGGCTGCGTTAAACTCTGCTTATGTAGCTATAAGATATTTTTTAATTCTAATTGACCCAGTTGTGTATCTATATAGAAAGCAGATATCGAAATTCTGTTTAAATGAATTAGGTAATCTGGAAATTCTAGAAAAATGTGTGGAAAAAATGTGTCTTATTAAGATACAGGTATTCTTCTTTTCCTGTAAGTATACGTCGTAAAAAAACCAAGAACTACAATTTCGGTTCAGTTTCCGTCGGTGTTGCCATTCAAATTTAATTAATTTTGGGCGCTGATTCTTAAATTCATCGTTTTGGGCAAAAAAACATAAAATTTATTTCTTACGTTTATCCTTTTTACAAATAAAATTAAATCTTGACATTTATTTATTATTACAGGGGGACTGTGTTTGTGTACAGATTATATACTTGTTTAGAAATTATAGAATATTTTTAAACTGGGAGCCAAGTTGGCTCAAAAAGCTAGTGTAATTTGGAGCGTTTTAATTATAATTAATAGAGATTTAGCAAAAATTAGCAAAAATTATCATATAAAAATACTATCATTAAAAAAATCATATTCAAAGAAACCATCCAAGTGTTCAATAGCAAAAGTAAAGTGCAGTTCTTTCGACATGCACCAATATTATAAGTAAACAAGACAAACCAAGGCCATCAACCCCATTTTTGTCATTAGTATCCGCTGCAGTACCATCTTCAATTGCAAGAGCCAGCGCAACAGTAGCAGATGATAGCCAAAGCATCCCTATAGGTTCAAGGTAGAGTATAAAACTACATATACAAGGTGTTTCATAATTGGTGCACATAGGGGGGTTAAGACTTTAAGTACTTCTTCCACTTTACATCCTGTAACTTTCTTGATATACACCCCATCAAGGTGGAATTCATCTCAGTAGATAGCAACCAAGCCGTCTCAGCTTTCATGTGAATGATAGCCTAATCAGCCTTCCTATCACCTTCGGTCGGAAGTTGTAGGACGCCAAATACAAAAAATTGGGAAAAAAATTCCTAATTTTTTTAAAGTTTAATGATTTCCCCACCAAAGCAGTTTTTTTATAAGATTTAGAATCACCGGAATGTTACCTTTAATTTGACTATGCACCTGTACCTGCCTAAATGCAGACGTTTTTGAGATATTCCTGTTTCTATGATTCATAATTTCATTAATTTTGCGTGGAATTTCGAAATGGTTGGCGCGATTACCATCGTCAGTTTTGCTGTCATCTGAGATGACTTCCACCTTGATAGGGTGTACATCAAGAATGTTACAGGGTGTAAAGTGGAATAAGTACAAAAATCTAAAACCACCCTACCACCGAAACCACTTGTCTTACCCCCCTTACATTATATTTTATTGCTTTTCTCCACCTCAGCTATCAAACCCTTGAGTTATGTACACAAATTATGAAACACCCTGTATGTACATCCATGATTCGAGTATCTAAGCGCTTTTTTTTTAGTTCAAAGCTTGATACGCGTCTACCGGCTAAAAAGTTTTGGAAAAACATCCGGAGTCCAGGCGTACATGGTCGTGAACCTGTCAACATAAATACAGACCTAAACACTAAACCAATATTTTGCTTGTAGTGCAGGTATTGCTTCAAGTTCGTTGAGCTCTGCAACAACTGGTAATATTGGCGATGCTGTGGAAGATTTTGCTTTTGCATGTATGGATGGCGCTGAGGTTCTTTCAGTGATATTCTGTATTAAATCCACAGGTCCTGGTCCAGACTCACTTCCGCCTGATTTTGTGATATACATACATATTGATACCACTTGTTCATATTTATAATTTTTGCTTAACCCCGTCCCAATTTCCAACTCAGTGGAAGAAAGCACATGTATTCCTAAAATACTCTCTGCTTCCAATCCCAGTGACTTTAGACCAATTAGCATGCTTAGTTTCCTTGCTAAAGTTTTAGAAAAAAGTATCTCCCAACAAATCATCAAATTTATTAACGAGCAGAGGACTTGGACAATGTGGCAGTCTGATTATCGACATGGGCATAGTTGTGAGACTGCACTTCTGAAGGTATCTGCAGATATTTGTGAAGCTCTCGATAAGGACCAGACGACAGTACTTGTTCTTCTGGATTTTACCAAGGCATTTGATTCCGTACACCAAAGACTGCTTTCAAAGTTGAAAAATCAATTGGGCTTTTCATCCTCCGCCATTCAGCTTGTTGCTGATTATTTACGCAATCGATCACAGATGGTAAAAGTGAAAGATCTTTGTTCTGATCTTATATATCATCGCTCTGGTGTTCCACAAGGTTCCATTATTGGCCCTCTACTTTTCACCTTATATTTAAATGATTTACCGAATGTTCTTACTAATTCCTCTATTCACCTTTACGCGGATGACGTCCAGATCTATTTGAGTAGACCAATAGGTTTGATGGTGGATTGTATTTGTCGCATTAATGAAGATCTTCGTAGCATATATGACTGGTCACTGCTGAATCAACTTTCGTTAAATCCAACTAAGTCGCACTGCCTAGCTTATATAGGAGCTGGATTGAAAAATCGGAACTCCCTCCGGTTTTATTAAATAATTCCGTTCTCGAGTACGTTGACAGCGTCAGGAATCTTGGAGTTTATTTCAGTGCTGATTTCAAGTGCTGCAGTCACATTTCAAATTTAATAAGGAAAATCTATGGCACTTTACGGCAGCTTTGGATAACATCTGCTTGCCTTTCTGTGGGCATGTGCTTACAGTTGGCTAAAACGCTACTCATTCCAATCTTTGCTTATTGTAGTACTATCTTTAGCAAACCTGATGCTCGGTGCCAGAGAAAGTTAGATGTTGCTTTCAATGATGCAATACGCTATATTTATAGACTTCCTCGGAATGCTCATGTGTCTCCTTATGTATTGTCACTGCTGGGCACTCCTCTAAAAACTTATTTAGGCCGCCGTGACCTTATTCTTCTGCACAAACTGATAATAGCAAGCTTCCGGAATATTTGTATGAGAGATTGCACTTCTTGCATTCGGGAAGGGGTTGTCAGCTTCTAGCCCTTCGGTGTTCCTCTCAATACGGTGAGCGCTCTTACTTAGTTCAGGCAATACCGAAGTGGAACTTTCTTCTTGCCAATATGCAGCCAACGGGCTCTATCAAGCATTTTTCATCATTGTTGAAAGATTTAAGTTTTTAGGAGTGTAAATGGCACGTACTTTTTACATTTTATAGTTAGTTAGTTTGCTTGTTTTACTTATTTATTTTATTATTTATTTCTTGTCAGGTTAGGTTTAATTTTTTATTCTTTTTTTTATTTTCATTAACTTTAATTTAATTTTTTGTTTCGCTTTATTTATTTATTGTTTTTTCTTTTTCTTTTATGGTGGTATGTTTCGGTTTGTTTTTTATAGATATTCGTATATATTTTTTTTTTTTTTTACAACTTGTTTTACAATATTTTATTATTTTATTTATTTGTTTATGACTTTTTCTTACTTTCCATTAATACTTCTTTCGTTACCTTAATCTGTTTTAGTTAGTTTTTATTTTGAACCAAGAACCATTTCATAAAATTAGAAGCACGTATAAGATATTGTAATCTTTGTACATTGGCCTTTAATAAATTTATTATTATTATTATTTCAAAAAACTTTCGATTGCAACAACAAAAATGTTAGATAAAGCGTTAATAAATATTTTCATAAAAGACTTTCAGTGGTTTACGATTGTTGAAGACGCAGGATGTAAGGAATTTAAACGTGTTTTAAACCCATCTTATTTTTTGCTTACCCGAAAAACAATATCTAATGCCTTAATTTCTGCCGCTTATGAAAGGTGTTTATTTCATGCAAAGGATGTAGCAAACAAATTAGTTAAATATTGTCTTCAGATGAATTCGAGCAGTTAACACGTCGTACATTTCGCTTGCAAGTCTTTTTTGCTAATTTTAATTAAGCTCTGCGCAGTTGACTTTGGTTATCTTATACTCATTATTAATGTGAGTGTTTTATTCTGTGAGCTATTTAACAGTGCTTTTTTCTGTGGAATTATATATCAATAACATTTAATTTTTCTGTGAGTTATCTAATTTGCGCAATTAAATTCCTCATCCTCTGTGCTATTTAACGGTGCTTAAATGTCGCTCTCAACCACAAGCGGCACTCACATTTCTGCACGTGATGCTCGCAGTAGCAAAAACAATAAACAGCTTAAGCCGGTTATGCACACCAATGCAGCTTCAAAATCTGATGGAGCTACCGACTCTATTACAGTCTTGTCTGGGACAATTTCCGATGGACTAGCACTGCCTAGCCCAACAACATCTGTTTTCTCATCACCATCTCTAGAATCATTAGAAATTCTCATTAAGACAGTGTCTAGCAAACTTACAGCTAAGTTGGAGGAATTGAGTGAAAGCTTTCGAAGTGAACTTAATCATCTACATCAACGTATTGATAATGTGGTCGAAGAAAGTGTTGAAAAAAAAGCATTGCACTTTAATGCAAAGATAAGTAAACTTGAAGATCATATGGACGTACTTGAAAGACGTTTTATCTCCAACGACTTGATATTGAATGGATTACCTAGCTCTCCGGACGAAAACTTAATTGGTATTTTCAACACCTTGTGTAAATCATTAACCATCACTACACCCCCCGTTCGAGAAGTTTTCCGTGCCAAGAACAAAAACAACCTAGACAGCTCTGTTGATATTAAACTGAATTCTGCTTCAGATAAAGTTAATGTTTTTAAGGCAATGCATGATAAATACAAACGCACTCGTGTGGGTTTGACACTTCATGACCTTGGCATTAATTCTACGAAACGGATTTTTCTTCATGAAAGTCTAACAACAAAAAATTATCATATATATCGTAATGCCTTGCGTTTGCAAAAATCAAAACATTTGCTGTATTTACTCGCAACGGCATTCTTTACGTCCGCGTCTCAGTCAATGACTCTGCTTCACCAGTATCAAGCACCACGGCACTTAATCAGCTTGCAGCGATGGATAATCATCAATAATTAATGACGTCTCTCGTTTATATTAGCGCATACCTATTTCATCCTTTATTCTGCTTGTTTTTAATTGTCGCTACTATTATGAAATTTTTATTTTTATTGTATTGCTTGTATGTGCATTTGAATTTTGCCTTTGAATTTCTATTTTTTCTCAACCATGTTATATTTACTGTAGATCAATCTTTATATAACAAAACCAATTTTGTTAACATTACAGATCTTTACTTTGCGATTGTGGTTGCTGCTGTCTATTTAAATGTACTTAATATTATTTCTTCCTCTTTGTTTGTTTTCTTAAATGAATGATTCCACCTGGGCTGAACAATTCCAGAATTTTATTGGATATTATGTGCAAGCAAGCGCAGGGATTAAGCTTTTGCCACATAAATGCTCAGAGTATTTATCCCAAAATCGATGAATTTCGTGATATCTTCAACGGTTCGCTCCTCGATGTAATATGCATTTCAGAAACATGGTTAAAGCCTAATATTGGCTCCGAGTTTGTAAGCCTTCATAAATATAGTATTTTTCGTAATGATCGTATTGGACGTATTGGCGGGGGTGTAGCGATCTTTGTTAAGTCTTCATTACAGGCGCGTGTTGTTGCTTTAGATACTTCAGTAGAATACATTTTTATTGAAGTTGTCGTTAATTCCGAGAAGTGTCTCGTGGGTAATGTTTATAAACCGCCTAATGTCACTGATATCAGTTCTTTAGACGCCATATTGTCCGATTTGAGCCACAATTATGCCCATATATTCATTACTGGTGACTTTGACATTGATCTGTTGCAACTTAACTCTAATACCCGTACCTTTAACGATATGTTGAATACATATTGTCTATCTGTATTTAACTCCATCCCAACACATTTTACGTCAACTTCCGCTACTCTATTGGACCTGCTACTTGTAGCCAATTCTGATCACGTACTCTTCTTTAATCAGATTTCAATACCTTGTTTTTCCAAGCATGATCTAATTTTAGGGATTTATGATTTACGCCCTCAGTCTGATGCTGAACAAATGTTCATGTATCGCGACTTCAATAACGTCAGCTGTCAGAGTTTGCTCGATGAAGCGGAGGGCATGAACTGGAATTTGGTTTTCTCATTGGCATCTGTTGATGATCAACTCCTGCATCTAACGAGCTTAATATCGTATCTTCATGATAAATATGTACCATTGAAAAGACGACGTATACTTAACCCCCAATGTCCTTGGTTTACTTATAGAATTCGAGAACTCATTTTACGGCGTGATATCGCGTATCGTAGATGGAAGCGCTTCCGTACTCCTCAATGTTCAGAAAATTTTCGGATCCTACGTAATTCGGTAAATATTGAAATAACTCGGTCAAAGCTTCAATATCGTTATTCTAAATTTAACACTTCTTTGCCTAAAAAACAATTGTGGCGGAATCTTTCGGAAATTGGGGTTGGTAAGTCAAAAAATAACAGTATAGAAGCTGATGCGAATGACTTAAATCGTGTTTTTACGTCCGATAGTGGGATTCCCAATGAAGGTTCGGATTCTAATATTCTAAGTGACAATACCATTTTTGATGGGTTCTCCTTTACTTCGGCTACTGAAATTGAAGTGTTTTCTGCAGTAATGTCCATCGGATCTAATGCTGTTGGTCTTGATGGTTTGCATCCCAGAATAATAAAACTGCTACTGCCAATATTACTTCCCTGTCTTACTTATGTCTTAATACTATCATTATGAGATCAACTTTTCCAGTGTCATGGAAGTTTTCGAAAGTTTTACCCATTCATAAAAAAACTCTCGGTGTGGCAGAATATCGCCCAATATCTATTCTTCCATTTTGTGCTAAAGCTTTTGAAAAAATTTTGCATAAGCAAATTACTAATTACTTAGAGAATAATAATCTGTTATCAAATTTACAGTCAGGTTTCAGATCTAAGCGTAGCTGCATTACTGCACTATTGGAAATAACAGACGACATTAGAATCTCTCTAGATAATGATAATTTAACGGTATTAACCCTTTTGTACTTTTCAAAGGCTTTCGATCGAGTCAACCACGCCTTATTAATCCAAAAACTTGGTTAATTTTTTTCATTTTCCAGTTCTGCATGTAGATGGATCTGGTCGTACTTGAATGGTCGCTTTCAGAGGGTTGTTTGTAATCAAACTACATCTGATTTCCTTCCTGTACACAGTGGAGTTCCACAAGGATCCATTCTTGGCCCATACCTTTTTACCATATTCATAAATGATCTTCCATTAGTTCTGCGAAATTTTAACTATCATCTATATGCAGACGATGTCCAGCTTTATATTTCTAGACCCCTCGGACTTATTGAAGATGCTGTCTGCCGTATGAATGAAGATCTTGGTCTCTTTTCTAAATGGGCTCAAGTTAATGGCCTCCTTTTAAACGCATCCAAGAGTAATGCTATTATTATCTATAGAACTGAATTAGATACGTCCTCTTTTTCAAACGTGATGCTTGATCATATCGTTATACCTTTTAAAGATTCTAAAAAACCTGGGCTTGATATTTAATACGACTTTAAATTGGTCTCATCATGTTAATAATCTTGTTGGCAAAGTGTATGGTACTATACGTAAACTGTCACACCCCTGAAAACTCGCATCATGCTTGTAAAAACACTTATTATTCCTTTGTTATTGTACGGGTGCGAAGTATTTTGTAAATTAGAGTCTGTTTCATCACGTAAACTCAATGTTGCTTTCAACTCTGCAGAACGTTATGTGTTTTCTTTGCGAAGATATGATCATATTACAGTGTATTCAAAATCGATTTTGGGATGTACTTTTGACAATTATATTAAATTTCTAACATTAATTTTTTTAAGGAACCTTATGATAAGTAAGGAACCATACTACTTGTACTGTAAACTCATATTCTCCCAATCTAGCAGAACATGTTCATTAATCATGCCACGATTTATTTTTCTCCCGAGTGAGCGCCAATTTTTCGTCCAGTCCATTAGACTCTGGAATTCTCTTCCATCCGAGCTCAGAAGGATTAGCAGCAATCGCAACTTTCGTATAAATTTGTTAGAGAATTTTTCATAGTTAATGTATATGTAATTAATTTTGTACCCTATTTTTCTTTTTTTTTTCTTTTTTTTACTTTTGCGTAATTTATAATAATATTGGACCTATTTGCTTTATTTATTAATCAATTTTCTTAATTTCTTAATTATAATTTTTGTTACTGTTATTTTAGTTTTATAATTTTTTTTTTGTTTATTTATTTATCTCTAATTTTTCCTCCTTTTTTTTGTTTATACTTTGTTCACCTACACCTTAATATAAGATTTATCTTACAAGTGTAGAGTTTATGAATAAATGCAATTTGAATTTGAATTTACAACTGACTGTTGGACTTTTCGAAATTGTGAAAGCTTTGGCTGTGTTATTGTTGATTGCGCAAGACACTTTAAAAGTCCCACGTATTTCAACTCTACTTAAGAAAGTTAAAAATGTAGTTTCCTACTTCAAGAAGAGTTCAAACGCGACTGCAAAATTAATTGCATATAAAAAAAAATGAAATCTTCATCGAGAATTCAAAAAAACTGATACAAGACGTACCTGCAAGATGTAGCTCGATATTTTACATGCTACGCAAAGAAGTTTCAAACTGTTAGAAAAAGAAGTAACAAATGTTAGCGGGTGAAAATTATTTGACAGCATCGATGGTTATTGTTCTTTCAAAAGGACTATTACTGCAAATATGGACGAACGAAGCTCATAATGTGGTAACAGAGCTGAATAAAGATTCCTGGGATCGATTGCGGAACATTGTAAACAGCAATCTTTTAGCTGAATGCTCATTTTTGGACCACGCTGTAAAAGTTTCGGTTTTGTTCACATTTACCATCCAACTAAGATCAAGGAACAAATTAGAGCAGAAATTTCTGAAAGAGAATCAAAAGGTGAACGACAATGAATGAGACGTTTATCGCAACAACAACACGAAACAACAGATGATCAAGAAAGTATTCTCACTGATGGAAACCGGAGTGAAAACCTTTCAGTGTGGACTAATTTTGATAAAAAATTAGCTTTGCGACTCAATTATTGAAATGTTAAGATATTTAGAAGGCAACATCATCCACTCAATTGGGTGAAATGCCGCAAATACCATTAACACAATTTAAGTGAGTTAGCTATAGAAAAACTTACACTTTAGCTACTTCAGTTCCTTGAGCTATAAATTCGAAGGCTGAAAACATCCTAAATGAGCGAAGAACAAGATTAAGTAACACATAATTAGGTGAATTTATTGACGGAACTTGTTGGAACATGGTATTATTATAAACTATTTAAAAAAATGTTTGGTTTATTTTTGAAATAAAAACACTTGAGTAGTTCCACAAATATATTTGTTTATTCGTGTTTTTACAACGATGCGGTACGCCCTACTGAGGCAACATTAGGGTTTTTTTCAGGCAGCGGGACAGGAGACCGCATCCCAAGCACGGAGGCCATAGCGACCCGTGTCCTGCGAGAAGCCCATTCACCAAAACCATCCTGTACTCTTAATGAAGCCCTGATGCGTTGGTGAGGAACGGTTTTTCAGCTCATCCACAGATAGAAGTATACAGTCTGCTCCAGGCGAAGGCCGGACACGCACACAAAAAGATGTCTCAGACTCTACCTCCAGGTAGGACAGATACTCGGGCTATCAACAACTCCCATCCTTGTTAGATGAGCGTGAATTGAGCTTTGGCCGGTGATCATGCCAACCACAGCTCTACACTGTTTCCTTTCTAGCCCCATGAGAAAATCAGAGATATTCCCATTGGGTCCGTCAAGAAACAGTTTTGTATACCTGCATGTGCTCAGGGCCGCCCCTCTCTGCTGATGCTTTGGTGAACATCCGCTTTGATGAGAGACCCGACACTCGAGGCGGCAACGCCTACCGCAAGTTCCGCTCAGAGGAATGGAGAATCAGAGCCAGCCCTAGCTAAAAGGTAAGCCATTTTATTCCCCATGATCACAATGTAACCAGAACCGCACGGAAGGGACACCTTGTTCTCGATACACAACCTATCCACAGACGACCTGCAATCTCCCTGTAACTTAGATGTTATCCGATGGCCATTTAGAGCCATAAAGGCTGCCTGACTATCTGATATGTCGAAGACTTCAGCCTGGAAGGCAGTGATGTGTTTTCCAAGTGAATACACCATCCCAAAATCAGGCTCAGGAAAGTAGACACCCGCCCAGCACCCTCATTAGTGCGAGAGTCGTCGGTGGAGATATTTAGAGCGGACCGGAGAACGCTCGATATGCCACTTCCCTCAGTTCACGATTCCTTTACAGGAACGCTCACAGAGAAGCGACGCCCAAACCGAAGTTCAAGTACCACCGCAACACGTGGCATACTGACCAGTGGGCCAGTCGAGCCGTCCTCCTAACATAACCATGAGTGCAATCTGCACACAGCCCTTTTGGCATTTGCTTGAATGACAATGTCCAGGGGTGGCAGATTAAGTAGGACCTCAAGAGCAGCAGTGGGCGTAGATCGCGTGGAGCCCATAATCCCCACGCAACCCACGCAAGCGTCCTCTCGGCTACCATACACAGGAGGCATATGTAAGCATGGGTCTAACGATCAAGGTATACATCTGGTAAACACTCCCCGGTCTCATGCCCCATGTGCAACCAAAGGCTTTCCTACATTGAGCGAAGACATAAAACTCTTACAACAACAGAATGGAGGAATTATTTTAGAAAAGTACGAACAAGAAATGAAAAAAGCAATATCATTAAACAAATAAAATCTCAATGATCAACTAGATGAATGTCCGAACAGTCCGTTACTATATTCGCTGATATACTAGAAGAAAAGTAGATATAATTGTAATCCCAGATCAGCTAGGTAAGTAGTTAGTAACCTGATGATGCCTCAGTAGGGCGAAACGCGTCATTTATTTCTAAAAACGCGAAAAAACTACTCAAGTGTTTTTATTTAAAAATAAACCAAAAAAATTTTTAAATGGCTTATAATAACAATTAATAAGTAAACGTAAATAATGAATTTGATTTCTCCGATGAATAAAATCATTAACTAGAGATGTGGTGTACCTTTTTTTATATACTTTTATCTTTTGTGGGTCCTATTGTAAAACAATCCTTCATTTCTTATATCTTGCCAATTTTGTGACATGTATAACAGTTGGAACTGTTCCATTAAAATGCTCCAATTAGTCATGCCTCGAGTCAATCCTAGTTTAAAATAAAGGAAAAAATATGCAAGGCAAATTATGTTTGTTAATTATTTTATTTTTGACGTAATGATTTTTTTGACCGCGTATACTATAAAAATAAATGCAAAATTTTTTTTCTGAACTGACGGCTGTCGGTTGCATAAACGGCCACCTAGTTATCTATGTATGTAACAGTAGACCAAGCATCCGAAAGACTGTCAGTCGTATGTACGATGTCTTTCCTACAAAATTGTCTACCAACATCAGCCATGTCTTGAAATTACCACAGCTCTACCTACACAATATTTCAGTATTCCAAAACTTAAAGCAAGTTGAATAAGTTGAAAAAAAAACGAACAAAAAACAACTTTTTGTACAATTAAAAATGTTTATTTACCTCAAAAAAAGTTCAGGAGCCTAATTAAATTATTTCGTAAAAGTAAAACTTTGAAAAAAGAAAGTGGGCTTGACCTCAGCAGTGCCAGTTCTACATTAATTACTGCCGTCCGGTAATTTGCAAAAAGTTCCTCTTTGTTACTTCTGACAAAGCACACAAGATAAATTCGTTTGTCATGAAAATGTCTCAAAGTAAAATGTCTCTGAACATTTCCTATTCTTCATTAAAAACAACAAAGTTGCTGTCATTATCCGTCAGTCCTGATTGCCTTGAGTTGTCTAGCACTTTTTAATTAGAGAAAGAATTGAAAATTGTGAATGAATGGTCTCTTTTCTGTATCCGGATAGAGTGAATAGATACTTCACTTTTCCGTGGGCTAGACCTAATTATACATATTAAATTGTTGGTAAAGTGGGATACCTGTTATCTTTTAAGTCGGTCTTATCAAAGTTTGGATTTTTCGTTTATAGTTTAGTTCGCCTGCATATGTCTATCAGTAATTTGCAAAGTCATCCAACCATTTATAAAATTGTGAAAAACTACCGAAGGAGATTGTTGTTAAATTGTTCTTGCATATAGTTAATAAATAACAAATTCATTTAAAATAAAAATTCTTCGATAAAATTTCACACCTACTTTTTTGGAGTTTGCGCCCCTCTGGAAAGTAATTTCTCGGATCCTGTTGTTACATATTTAACAGAAATAACAGAAAGCTGTTGGGCTTTTACGTGACCACCTAGATTTAAGCCTTCTTAGTGCACGAATTAGTAGACAAGCGGAAATCAGCGCCCGCAGGGGAAGGATTTTTATATACCAGCTTATGTCAGTGCATGCTTGACATTGGACTTACTGGTCGAAGCGAGACCAATCTAAAATCTCTTCTGATGTTTGGATCAAGGAACTCGGTTGATTTAGCGCAACCCCACGCCGGAAGTCAATCCTCTAAGCATACATTAATTATAGACCATCCTTAAAATCCTCGGACGCAGTATGTAGTTGTACAACAGAACACACTCTACTGTTCAAAGAAGCATGACCGCCTAAGTCATGCAGACACAGACAATCTCTCTTCCTGCATATGGGCCACTACAACCACTACGTACTATCCGGGGCTCTTCAATTCCGTAGTACCAAGTTAGGAATGTCGGCTACCCAATTGGTAGCACATGACAGTAAGGTCATGAGACCTCCCAGTAGTATCTTTGCATGTAGACCTCCTTGTAGTAATGGGACTGGTTACTCCTTCGGGCCTTATTAGCAACGTCTAAAAAGATTTGTGCATGTCCTTTACAGGCAAAGACAAACCTTAAGATGCGCTGTCAGCGAGGACCACGCGAAGGTTAATATATTCCTGATTCACGACTGGAGTGGCTAAGAGATTAACACCAGTAATCTTATAGTATACCATTAATACTAGGTATATTAGCACTACTAATATATATAGTCGATTTCCAACATTTATCAACCATCATAACTTCGTTTCTTTGTTTTTTGCCCCATGCCATCGGGACTATGTCTGAGATTTTGCTATTCTGACTATCATGAGAACTGAACTTTTTTGCAGAATGATCTCTTTGCCATTCATACCCTACTTCAGTACCCACAGAGTCAAAAATCTCAATTTTTATGTCACTAAGGTATAGTTCTCTCGCCGTGAGAGGTACCGACTCGTGCATATGGTATTTTTCACCCATACTACCTTACTGTACGTACTCTCGTGGAAGATGCCAAAGCGATCAACAGTACAACTTAAACAACTAAAACAACAAACCAACAAATTTTTTCCATCCAGTATGCATGCTTTCCTCTTATACAGCTTTCACCTTGTTCAGCATTGAGCTTCTCACCTTACACGCCAACTTACTGGACTGCCAGAATAACTTACAATGAGGGACGGCGATTATTGACATGGTGTCTGGTGTTTACGTTTACATTACGTGCATCCGATTGTGAACGTTTATATTGACGGAATCTTATGATCCTTCGTTAAGCGCGCAGTGACGTTCTTTACACTATGATAAACGTGTAGCACCGCCGTCACCATTTATCAATTATGATTTCGAGCAATACTCTGCAGTATGGTCTCACAAGCCCCCAAGCAAAATTCATAAACTTGCTTGATTCATGATGGCACATGTTGGTGCACCTATAAGTTCTTGGATAGAATCTTGCAACACTTTTGATATTGGTTCTAAAGATTATCTTTTAAAAATAAATCATCTAAAAAAAACAAAACTCCCGGCACATTTCAGACAGAGAAACATAGCTTGTGACGTCGTTTGCTCAGTCAGCGTTTTGCTCGCACACAAATAGTTTCGGTCGGTAGCACAACATCGAATTTTTGTCTCTGGCTAGTTTCAGTGGAATTGTACCCTTTTGAGTTTGAGTTCAATTACTTGCTTTTATTGCTTACGTCCCTCTTATAAATGTAAAATGTTCAAATGTTAGTGTAAATATTTATACTGCCTAAATCTAGTGAGGACCAAACATACTAGAGATGGACTTCAATGATTGGCTCTAAAAGATTCATTAAAAAACCTTCACCAAAGAAGAGCCTGGATCTTTTAAAGCTATCTAGGAATTAACTCAGATTCATTACATGAGTTCTAACCGGCCACTGCAAACTTAACGAACACATGAATGTGATAGACATATCATCCACTAATGTATGTAGCCTACATCTTGAAGAGGATAAAACATCGGAGAACGTCTTATACGAATGCGAGGCATTACGCAATGTAGATTCTAGGCCTTCTCAAAGACTGCTGACTATGAAGAAAATCCATTCAAAATTTTATTGCTCTTGGGATTGTAGGATGGTCTCTAGTGGAAGCGGTGCAATATAAGCCCATGAATGGCAGCGGTGCAAATACCACTCGCCCCGCTAAATCTTACTGTAATCAATTGGATCACTTCTGGGGTAGTGCGTCCGGTATGAAGCAAGCGAAGGAATTCTTCAACTCCTGGCCTGTCCAGTCAGGCTATTTATTATCGTAGTAACGGCCACGGGACATGGCCTCTTCATTACTTTTTTAATAAGATGGCAAATCCCTCAGAAAATTGTGTCGACTGGCGTCGAAGAAGATAAAATCTCCAAGCATATTTTAAGTGAGTGTCCAGTGCTTGCAGGTTTAAGATTGCAAATCACTGGAGAAACACTTGTCTCTCCAAATGTTTGCAACTTAATCCCAAGGGCAGTAATCGAGCTCGTTAAAAGACTAGGTTTTGCTTAACCACCTTAGGCGAGGGCACAATAGATCAACTCTGATTGCGTTGTCCGCGTGGTCCAGTTGCCCCTGCTCCTAACCTACCCCACTTTGCGCCATATGAGGTAAAGAAACAAAACATTGAGAACTTAATCTTGCCTCGTTTGTATTAGATTTCTGATATTTAAAATAAAGCTAGAAAAAAGGCACATTTCAAATGTTTAACCGTTGTGAACTATGCCATGTAACTTTGTTTAGTAAACAAAAAATTATGGATTGAGAAAAATGTGAATTTGTTCATCTGGCCCATTTCCGGTGAAGCTAAATACAAGGAAGATGAAAAAGAAGACTGCTTCAACGATGCTGAGCTCTAACAAATAGCTTAATGGTTTAAGGATCTATCCAGAAATTTGAAGTACAGAGATCGACAGAACATAAATCCCGGAGGTCGACGAGGTTGTGTATTCTGCCCACTGTTATATCTTTATTGTTTTCAAAGACACGACAATAAGCTATACTGAGCAGCAAAGATACAGAGAAAATATTAGAAATGAACATTAATAAAAAATTCATCCCTGACAACTATTAAGAGATATAGGTATGTTTTATTAATCTGCATTACTTTTAGAATCTCTGTTACATCAGAATTACAGTGATCGAACCTGGTCGTACAACATGATGTCAATTTGGCCGAATAAATAATGAACATGCTTGTCGGACAGAAAGATCGTGATGTTAATAGGACAACCATTTTGATAAAAGATGCGTAACCAGAAGGTGCTATAATGAGTCGACACAAACATAAAAGAGGAAATATATACATATGAACGGGCATCAGGCAATATTAGACAATAAGGAAAGATGGAGAAATAACTACCAAGTTTTGATTGCTTAAACATGGCTGCATAGCTATTACAAGCTGGATCTTCTAAATGTATGGTTGTAAATACCCCAACGGGGTGCATGCCGATCCGGTATTGTTTTCTATTATTCGTAATATGCAGCAAAATAATTAGGCAACACAATTAGGAGGAGATTTCGTTTACTTATTAGCAGAAAATATTAAGACTACCATTTCCACCTCCGCCCGCAGGTAGCACTAATTTTATCTCATTTATATTTTTAATGCGAACTTGACATTCTCGCATTATTTTCCTAAAGTCGTGCCTCCTAATGTCCCAAACGATTTTCGATTAGTATTCTGTGTTTTATGTCCAAGGCGTAAGATCTGGTGTAAGATCTTACTGTACCTGGAATCGAATCAAATGTTTTCCTCTTGAGAGTCAGGATTCAAAGCAGGGCACAACTGCGAAGCTGTAAAGTTCTCGATAAGAGTCACCTGACACTCCTGAATTTTTCGAATGTCCTCGACAGTGTCAACCATTCCAAGCTCTTTACCACCCTATTAGAAAAGTTCAGATTCTCTTCATCCTCGGCGGAACTTATTGGACAATCTCAGCAAGTCACAGTCCAAGATTTACTTTCGCCAAGCTTGCCGCTAACATGTGGGTTCCTTAGGGTTCAACCTTAGGCCAATTATTGTTCAGTAGAAGACTGCAAGTTATATTTATATGCAAATGACGTCCAGGTATATTTGGATAAGTCGGTTGGTTTGATAGAGGATTGTGTCAAGGGAATGATCACAAATTTGAAAAGAATCTCTGAGTGGTCCAACAGGCACGATTTATTTTTAAATATCAATAAAACAAATGACATGATTTTAAATTGTGAGAGCCTGGATATCTGACAGTTTCCAACTGAATCTGTATCTGTATCTCTGAGTTACGTCATTGTGTAGTTTAAGTATGGCATGATTTGTGGAGTGGCCTTTCCTGAAGCCGAATTGATAAGCAGGAATATTTTCGTTTTCGCCGAAGTTATCCAAGTGGTCAGATATAACTCTTTCCAGTAGCTTGCCAATGTTTGAGAGCATTTGTATCGGGCTAAAAATGCTCACGTCATAAGATTTTTTATTTTTTAAGATTGGGATGAGTTTTGCTACTTTCCATTCGGTTGGAAAGTAGCTGTTATTTAGGCAGTGATTGAAAATAATAGTTAGGTATTCTATCGCCTTGTACGGTAGTTTTTTGATAAGAAAGTTAGAGAACCCATCAAAACCACAGGATTTTTTGTTATTGTTGTCTTAATTATTTCTTGGATCGTGTAAGCGTTAGTGAAGGGTAATTGGTTATTGTTTAGAGCATTGTTTATATTTTCGAAATTTACCCACTGAGTGGATGTCTCTTGGTTGTTAGAGTGTGGGGAAATATAGTCATGTACTGAGTTAATGGCTTCTTGGAGTAGTTTTGCGTTATGTGACGGGAGCTTTTCCTTGTATAAAATCTTATAGTAGTGTTCAAATGCTTTTAGTTTTCGGGTATTGACGTGAGTTCTTGGTTATTAGTACTGACTTTTTCAGGTGTCGTTTTTTTATTTTTCCCTATTATTCTAAAGATTTCTTTGAATGCCGCAGGGCCCGACGTAATTGCCGATGAGCGGTCTTGGAAGCGTTTATTAATGTATATACGGACGTTTTCCTCTATGATTTTTTTGAGACAGTTTATTCTAGCTGAGAGCTGTTGATATTCTTGTGAGTTTCTGTTATAGGTTCTATGGAAGATTCTTTGTAGCTCTCTGCTTAAGTTTTGTTTATCCTTGATAAGCTGTTTTATTTCAGCTGGTATATTCTTAAATATGTTATCTGTAGGTATTACTTTCTTTGTGTGTCTGCTTTTAATAGTTGTTATACTGTCTTTAAATTTATCAATCCAGTTGTCAATTTCTGTGTTGGCGTTGATTCTTGGAGGTTGACCTAGTTCGTCTAGGAGGTCTGTCTGTAAGTTATCCCAGTTTACATTTGGAAATTCTTCAACTGTTTTTGGTTCGCAAAGAGAGAGTTCAGACTCCCCCAGGCTTATAGTTAGTTTGACCATATAGTGGTCTGAAAATGACTGGTGGGTATCGCATGAGAATGAACGAAATAGTTTTCTTGAGTTTGTTTCAGTTGTTAAAAAGAAATCTAAAACCTGTGCCCATTGTGGGAATGTAGGAATCCTTGGAGAGATTATGTCTAGGTTAGCTGTTGAGCCAATTTTACTAATCCATTTTGGCGTCTACCATTAGAGTTAGTTCTGCAATCCCCCCCATCTTGTTTGACTGGTATTCCAGTCTCCTCCGATTATGATGGAGTCGAAATTCTCTCCCATATATTTTATCATATTAAGTGTGCTGGGAGCGTATTTGCTTCGATGGAGGACTGGATGTATATAGAATAGAATAAATTAGAAGAGCATTTATTAAAACATCTCAGCTACCTCATAAACGTTAGGTACATCGAGTTTGAAATAGATAACAGTATTATATCGAATGAGAACAAAAGCTTAGAAAAACAACAAAAGTGCAACGAACAAACTCATTGTAGTAGAAATTATCAAGTAATAGAGGTAATAACGAGATAACAAAATCATATTACATAAAGTAACATTAATGTATAAAGTATACAATTATTACAGCAACTAAATAAAGTATAAAATGTTAAATACAAAGGTATTAAATAATAGATTATAGAGTTATAAAAATAACGATAAATCAGAGCAGTGTCTTCCAATAAACTTCTGTACTTCTCCTCTTTTACCCCATCCATCTCTTTTCCTTTTTCTTCTTCTCTTCTCTCCATCCTCATTTCTTCTCCTTTTAAGAACGAGCGTTGAGGGTTAGTAGTGAATTTATCAGGGGGAGAAGATTGAGAAGAGCAACCTGCGTGGGAAGCAGATGATAAATCATACAAGTTTTGTTCAGAAGCTAGTGTCAAAAGTTGTTGCCCTAAAGCGAGCGTGAATCGATCATATTGAAAATTGGAAGAGACGTCTGCAGACTGCCTGTATACATATGTTTTCCTGTGTCTAGTTGAGACACGCAGAATAAAGTTGGCTCGTTTAAGTTTCAGGGCTAGGTGGAGAAGTTTGTTATGATGACACCGCAGTTATCGCAATGTCACCATAATTCACGTGGCACTTCACAAAAATTCCTAATTTCATGCACTCATTTACATGAGCGCATCAAATAAATTATTATTGCATCAAATTTCTTTTCAAAAATGCCTTGTAAAATTTCAACGAGCACAAGTGCCTAGTAATATCTTCTTGCAACGTTCTTGCAAACGTCAACATAAATTTCTTATTTTTATTGACCGAGCTCGTCTTCACTTGAGCTCGGCATCATATTTCTTGAGCATATACAAATGCCCCTTTTTCTTAGCTGATAACGCGAGCGTCTGAGAGGCCACCTTTTAAAAATCAAATCAAATAAAGTTGAGTTGGAAATATATTCTTGTACGAGTCGGTTCGCGTATACTTTTTGTCCGGAATATTAAAATTTGTAAACGGATAAGTAATTAGGATTTGTTCTAAAAAGCAAAGAATAAAATAATTAATAAATAATAAACGAATTAATTGTAACGAAAGCGAAATCGAAATAAAAAATAATAGAAGTGAAAGTGATTTTTCCTTTTCTCTTGAAATATATATTTCTTTCCAGAACCAACTCCTCCTGACTGGCTCTTCTCCTTACGGAAAGCACGGCCAGCAGGATTACAACACTGGTGGCAGCGGTGCTGATGGTGATAGAATTTGGGATTGCAAATTATCATCATCCATTGGACCAACTCCAACTTATTCCGAGCCGACGACTGCACTTAGCTACAAAATTTGGATAAGCCAAACAAATTCTTCTGGACTTAATTACTACATCAGCGGACGACAGCTGACACATTTTTTTTCAACAATCAGTTTCTTTTGGGCTCATTGTTTTATCTGCAGTCTAAAAGGAAAAAAAAAATCATCTAAAAAGACTTGCGTTAATCTACTGTATATACTCAACCAGTACAAAGGGAAAAGATCATTTAACCAGCCTTGCGTATATATTAAACGTAAGTAGATTTTATGTCTGAAATCTTCTATTGTAATAACTGTTTTAAATAAATAGATATTCGAACAAATTTTAAGTGAAAAAAAATATATATAATTAAATTAGTAAGAAGTGTTTGATACATCCTGCTGAGAAGGAACTTGATTTTAAATAAATAGATATTCGATAAATTATTTTAGTGAGAAAATATATAATTATTAAGAAGTGTTTAATTCACATTCAGAACGATTCTGCTCTTTAATTTTAAATGAAAAATAATGTAATTGATACAAATATAGTTAGCAAGAAGTATTTCAATATATTTCAATATAGTCGGCTTTCAAGTTTAGTTACTCTTTGCGAACGGTACGACAAAACTTATGATTGATTTGATCTCATTTATCTTAATCAGTGTCGGTGAACTTACTTTATTTTAATTAGTGAAACGAACGTTGATCTAATTCGTGTACAAAATTATCACTCGTAGTCGAGCTGGTGTACTTGAGCTTTTCCGAGAGTTACCTTTTGACCTCTCAACGGAAATGCCAGACAACGACAATCCCCAACAGCCTCGCAATAATGGCGTATCTCAAGCTGAGATTAGCCTTATTGATGTATATAGGTTGGTGCCAGAATTTGACGGCTCCTCACAGGATTTGGATAAGTTCCTAGCCTGTGGTAATTTGTTATTTTCTTCCACTCAGACTGCCCCTCAGCAGCAACTCTTTCTGGACATCGTTAAAACCAAGCTGAGAGGACCAGCCTTTGAAGTTGTCCAGTACACATCCTATACAAGCTGGAATAGTTTAGCTCAAGATTTAAAATCCCTTTTTAAAGAAGAAAGGTCTCGAGCGAGTGCGCAAAACGACCTAATGTCCATTAAACAGAAAGGTAGAGAAAGTATTAGAGAGTTTGGAGATAGAATACTGTTAGCTCTATCCTCTTTGCACTCTGCAACTTATTCCGAAGTAACCGACGTTAACGTGCGAGACTATCTAATGAAAGAAAATACGAAACTAGCAACGCAAACATTTGAAGATGGTTTGAGAAACCACAGCTTAAAGATCCTGGTGAAAGCACGCTGTGAACAAGATTTAAAAAAATCCATTAATTATGCTACTGGACAAGCAACGCCTCTGGAACGAAGTTTTCCTAACCCTACATACGTTTCCAAAAACCCCTCTATAAGAAACACTTTCTGCAATATTTGCATCCGAGAAGGACACACTCGTGATAGTTGTTTTAAGAACAATACCATTCCAAACTTTCCTCCTCGAACTGCAAAGCGAGAAGTTATCTATCTGACTTGTGCCTACTGTAAAAAGGCCAATCACCACATTAACGACCGCAGATTGAGACAATACAACAACAGTCGCTTTTCTCGAGCAAACATTAACTCAGCAATCAGGAGGTCACCGTGCACCATCCAACAGCAATAACCCTCCACACAAATTACACTATGTACCCACTAGAGTAAGTAACGTACCTAAAAAGGGTCAGAAAAATAGATTAAATGGTAGACAAGACAACTCATCGTCGGGAAACGGGAACAGCCGGGAGGAAGAAATCGGCACTCCTTCCCGAGTCTCACACACAGCCGAAGTCTACCGTACACAAGATGCGTAGATGATAAAATTATAACAAAAACAACAATTTCACTTTTGAAATCTGAAGCTAATGCTTGTGTACGAATAGCTTTTACACCATCCTCACAAAAATACTCTACTTTCCTAATAGACACTGGTGAACCTATAACAATACTAGGAACAATACTTGCTACCCTAGATTTATCTAGCAATAATATACCTCTCGAATTGAAACACAATTTTTATATTTTGAATCCAGATATAAGTCTTAGATACGATGGAATAATCGGTAATGATTTTTTGCGAAAATATAACGCGATAATAGATTACGATCAAGATATTCTAGTTATTGAAACTAATCCTATTAAAGATTCCGCCAGTCAAACATGTCAAAAATCAAAGCAAAAACTTTTAAATCGCCACATTGACGATCTCAGGTCTGGAAATACAGTGCAAGTAGCTGGTGAAATTGAAATATTCCCAGAAACTGGAAATCTGAATCAAATACGGCTACCTGCACGGTGTGAAAAAGTAGTAAGCATTCCGTTCCAACATCCAAATCAGGTGATAATACATAAAACAGAAATCTTTTCGGGTGTATATGTACCTGAAACCTTAGTTCAACCTAATAACCAAAGAGTAAGTCTTATGTTTTTAAACTCGAATGACTCTGACATTGTCCTGAACACCGAAAACTTGGACCTAGAATGGGACTGTCTAGAGCAATATGATGTACTAAAACCTAACACAGATAAAGATCCCGTTAAAAATAGATTTAAAAGACTAGACAAACTTATTAACTTGAGCCACTGTAATAGGGAAGAAAAGCAAACTATTACAGCCATATATAAACATTATAATGACCTTTTTTATCTCGAAGGAGATTATCTTTCACACACTGATGCTTTTGAGCATAACATTCTAACAGAAGTCAATAAGCCTCCTATTTATATCAGACCCTACCGGCTGCCTGAAGCGCATAGGGATGAAATATACAAGCAAGTGAATGAAATGCTGAGTAATAATGTCATTAGACCAAGTGTGAGTCCCTGGAACTCACCGCTGCTCCTCGTGCCAAAGAAAGAAGATTCAACCGGTAATAAGCGATGGAGAGTGGTGGTGGACTTTCGCAAACTTAATGAATTAACTATTGGAGATGCATATCCGCTACCCAATATATCTGACATATTGGATCAGTTGGGCAAATCCAAGTACTTCAGCACTTTCGATCGTGCCAACGGGTTTCATCAAATCCTTGTTAGCGAAGGTGATCGCGAAAAAACTGCATTCAGCACCTCATTTGGGCATTATGAATACAACAGAATGCCCTTTGGATTGAGAAATGCACCCGCAACGTTCCAACGTTTAATGAATAACGTGTTAATGGGATTGCAGGGAAGCAAGTGCTTTGTGTATGTTGACGATATCGTAATTTATGGTCATAGCCTCGATGATCATAACTCGAAGTTAGTAGATGTTTTAAATCGCCTGAGAAAACATAATCTTAAACTTCAACCAGAGAAATGTAAATTCGTAAAAAGGGAACTAATGTACCTAGGTCACATAATCTCTGAAAAAGGTGTAAGTCCTGATCCAGGTAAAATAAGTGTTGTGAAAACTTTTCCTACTCCAAAAAAATGTAAAGAAGTGAAATCATTTTTGGGATTTGCAGGGTACTACCGTCGTTTTATTGAAAATTTTGCAGACATCGCCAAACCTTTCACAAAACTCTTAAAGAAAAATGTAATTTCCAAGTGGAATGGATTATATGATGACACCTTTAGAACTCTTAAATCAAAATTAATAAATTCTCCTATCTTGGCGTACCCAGATTTTCAGAAAGAATTTCTCGTAACTACCGACGCAAGTAATGTTGCAATAGGCGCTGTCCTCTCGCAGGGTATAATTGGCGAAGACCTGCCCATATATTATTCAAGTCGTACACTTAACTCAGCGGAAATGAAATATACTACAACCGAAAAGGAACTTCTTGCAATCGTGTTCGCTGTGAAACAATTTAGACCGTACATTTACGGGAGAAAATTTACTATCGTCACTGACTATAAGCTACTCAAATGGTTAATGAATCTCAAGGAACCATCCTTGCGGCTCATGCGATGGAAAATCCTACTAGAAGAGTATAATTATGTAATTGTCTACAAACCGGGGAAATATAATGCAAACGCAGATGCCCTAAGTCGAATTACTGGACAAGATAAGGGTATAGTTGACGAACCCAATACAGTCGGAGTAGTAACACGAAGTCAAAACAGGGAAAAACCTGAGGAGCAGATGCCTATAGAAACCCCAAAATTAACAGAAGAACTTAAAATCATCGAGAGTAGTGAGTCAATTTTCAAAGACCGAGAGCTAAAATATAAAATCTTCATTCTACCACTAGTAGATTCCTATATAGAAAACAATCTAAGAAAACTTATGGTGCCCTTCGATACAATAAAATTTAATGAGCTTAACCTCATCTTTCACAAAGACACGGACACAAATTTCGTGATAATCAAAACCATGCTTCCATTGAGAACTATAGCCGACAAAACCAAGCTGCACGATGCTATAAAACTAATTGCAGAGTACTGCAACACAACTCGAATAACTCTTTTCGGCCTATCGGCTCCACTTTTCGATAAATCTTCTCTTAATGAAATAAAATCGTATTTTAATGAGATCTTCAAAACATCAAATATTACAATCAAACTCTTCACAGACTCGAGAATTTATCTAAATAAGCCCACAGATATTGAAAAACTTATAACCGAATATCACATATCTCGCTTCGGAGGTCATCAGGGAATATCCCGCACAGTTAAAAGACTGAAACTGAAATATTATTGGCCCTCTATACTTAAAGATGTAAAAGATTTCATAAGAAAGTGCGAATCTTGCCAAAAGAATAAACTTCAAAGAAATCCTCCAACGCCAATGAAAATAACTGGAACAAGTTCAAGGCCTTTCGAGCGAATAGCCCTGGACATTGTAGGTCCATTACCAGTCAGCTATGAAGGAAACAAATATTTATTGACGTTTCAAGACGATCTTACTAAGTTTTCTGAGGCATTACCCCTAGCTAACGCGGAAGCCGTTACTGTCGCAAGGGCCTTTGTAGAAAGTATAGTGTGTCGCCACGGTATCCCTGAATCAATTCTTACTAACCAGGGCACACATTTTTTAAGCAACTTATTCAAAGAAGTGTGCAAATTAATGAAAATAAAGAAGGTTACCACCGCACCCTATCATCCGCAAACGAACGGCGCTTTAGAAAGAAGCCATCGGACACTTGCCGAATACCTACGTCACTACGTGAATAAAGATTCTCTCTCCTGGGACAGTTGGATACCATACGCAACTTTCGTGTACAATACTACACCGCACTCTAGTACCAACTACACACCATATGAATTATTATATGGATTTGCTCCCAATATTCCTAGCTCCTTCGGACAGAAACCACAACTGTCATATAACTACGACAACTACGCGAACGAATTGAAAGCGCGGTTGCAACACGGATATCAGTTGGCACGACAGACAATAAACAAATGCAAACACCGTTCCAAAGCTTACTACGATAAAAACGCCTGTCCAAAATTGTTTAACGTAGGAGATAAAGTCCTTATCAAAAACCATGTACGAAAGGATAAATTCTCACCCTTATGGGAAGGCCCATATGAAATTATAAAAGTGCTATCCAACGAAAACTCTGTAGTGAAAGTGAAGGCAAAGGAAAAAACAATAAACAACAACCATTTAAAACTCTTCACAGAGTAAGAGAAGAAAATGAGAAAACAATATTCCTCCATTGTGCTCACGACTTAATCATAAACCAACATTCACATTTCTTTATTTACAAAAAAAAAATCTTCTCTCTTCAGTAAAGTTTAATATATGATGACCAACATTCACAGTATAACTCTTTTCCCTTGAATTACATCTCAAGAAAGACTAAAATATAAAACTTTCATTTATTCTTTCTATATATAACTTCGCAACACGATTGTCGAGAGATACGATATTAATTGAACTAATTTATGTACCTGCTCCCTTTTCAGACAATGAATTCTTTCGGAATTCTCATAACTTGCATGATTTATATAATTCCTATTTACGGAAATGGAATTAACATCACCATGGTAAACGATAACCCTGGTATATACTTTGAGGAACTGGGAAAAGTGGAGATATACGCCAGCGAATGGAAAGTAATTGCTTTCTACGAAATAAAGTACCTAGAGGACGCAGTCAGTAAGGTGTCCTTGTGTGTGAAAGCCACAAACCACTTGTGTGAACGCGTAAGTGAAAATCCAAACTTCTCACCAATATGTAATAGCATAATAACGGAAATAAATTACATCATGCACGATGTAAAGGAAAAACTGAAACTTTTATCACACGGGTCACGTACTAAACGGGCATTATTTGATGCCGTAGGGATGGTTAGCAAGACTCTTTTCGGAACATTGAATTCAGAAGACGCAAAATACTATAATGGTCAAATTGAGAAACTGCGACACAACGAAAATCACTTGTTAAGCCTAATAAAAAATCAAACACTGATAGTCGAAACAACGGGTAACATATTCAATAAATCCCAAAGTGCTTTCAATACCCAGGTCAAGGCACTGGATTATAAGCTCTCACAGGTTCGGGATTTGATTAGCAATCTAACTATTGGAAGCTATACTCAGAAAATTATCTCTGAGTTTGAATCCCTCATTTCTTTGATAACACTCACTTTAATGCGTTATCAAAGTATTTCTAATACGATCGTAGATCTGGTAACGGATGTCCGACACGGCAAATTCCATCCAGCGATTATTACTCCTAATCAATTGGAAGACACGTTAGTTACTATCTGCAAAAGTTTCGCAAATGATATCAAACTTCCTGCGAACATCAAAAACTATAACTTACTGTCGCTATATCGCATAAGTCATGTAAGTACATCAGTTCTTAACTCCAAAATTATATACGAACTACGTATACCTCTACCCAAGAAGGAAAACTACCAGCTATTTAAAGTTATTCCCTTACCAACTCCACATGAAGAACACCTGGTGTTTATTCAACAAAGTTTGGAATATCTCGTAATAGATTATAATAAACAGCACTGTTACGATATGTCTCATAGGGAATTCGCTAACTGTGTCACTGAAGACCATAACATATTTCCGTGCCGAATAAACCACCCAATATTCGTCATAAATAAGAATACAGAGATTTGCGAAATAAACCTTTTACGGAGAGGAAATCAAATCTTGGCTTCGTGCAACCTAAAACAATTCAATCACGATACCATTTGGATACAATTATTCCAAACGAATAAATGGCTCTTTTCAACACTTCAGACCTTTACGGCCGATTACATATGCCATGACAGTATTATGCCACAAACCATAACTGCCGGTGGCATAGTCGAGTTATCCGGGAACTGCTACTTGCTCACACCTGATTTAACGATATCAGGATACGATGTCAAGGAAACCCAATTAAAAAATCATTACATACCATCCGTTAATTTAACGACAATCATAAACAATATTGTAAATAGTGTTGCTATGCCAACAGCTACAAGTATTAATTATAACAAAGTAGGACTAGTTAAATACTCTTCTCAGAATTATCTGACTAGCTTATCAGAAAAGATACAATACCAGAAGGAGCAAGAAAGTAAAATTTTGCTTCAAATAGACTCTCATGATGTCCATCATTATTCCTTTACTTACATTATTATTCTTTTAATAACATTTTATATTGCCTTTAAATTTTATAAGAGACGAAAACCAACAAGCAAACAGGAAAATTCAGGAAATATTGGTGTTGGAAATGCAAATGTTGAAAAATCAAATGAAGACTTGAGTGAAGGTCCAAATGATATTCAAAATGTAAAGCTCAAGCCATTCGTGTTAACTATAAAATAAAATAGGGTAATACATAATAATAAAACAACAGAAAATGTGAAAAAAAAAAACAAAAAAAAAACCCCCTGTAAAAGTGGAAAAAAAATATGTATTTTTAATACAGTTAATCGATTTGTTCAATAGACCTAATCTACTAGAAAAAAAAGCTTTTTCGATATTAATCAATTATTAATTATATGTTAAAATAAAAATGTGTAATAAAAAAAAAAGAAAAAAAAAACAAATTTATTAAAACCAAAATTTTTTTATAGATTTAATCACATAGTAATTTACTAAATATTTACAAAAAAAAACCTTTTTTCTTTCGTTTTTAATCATTTATTATTATTTTTTATCTTGAATAATGTCACTTAAGACAAGTTAATTAATACATTTATATTCTGAATAATGTTACCTAAGGTAGGTTAATTAATTACAATAACGTTTGTATTTAGGATATGTCGCCGTTATATACATGATATCCGTTTTACTCCTTTTTCTAGCTACAAATTTTGTAAAATTATTGTAAACGTGAACCGACACAAAAACTTTTATCGAAAATTCGCTCTTCTTTCAGACTCTCGAATTTTATTCCTCTAAGGGGGAAGAGATGTTATGATGACACCGCAGTTATCGCAATGTCACCATAATTCACGTGGCACTTCACAAAAATTCCTAATTTCATGCACTCATTTACATGAGCGCATCAAATAAATTATTATTGCATCAAATTTCTTTTCAAAAATGCCTTGTAAAATTTCAACGAGCACAAGTGCCTAGTAATATCTTCTTGCAACGTTCTTGCAAACGTCAACATAAATTTCTTATTTTTATTGACCGAGCTCGTCTTCACTTGAGCTCGGCATCATATTTCTTGAGCATATACAAGTGCCCCTTTTTTTTAGCTGATAACGCGAGCGTCTGAGAGGCCACCTTTTAAAAATCAAATCGAATAAAGTTGAGTTGGAAATATATTCTTGTACGAGTCGGTTCGCGTATACTTTTTGTCCGGAATATTAAAATTTGTAAACGGATAAGTAATTAGGATTTGTTCTAAAAAGAAAAGAATAAAATAATTAATAAATAATAAACGAATTAATTGTAACGAAAGCGAAATCGAAATAAAAAATAATAGAAGTGAAAGTGATTTTTCCTTTTCTCTTGAAATATATATTTCTTTCCAGAACCAACTCCTCCTGACTGGCTCTTCTCCTTACGGAAAGCACGGCCAGCAGGATTACAACAAGTTCGAGCTCATGCATGTCTAAATCTTCGTTAACAAAGACTCGTGCATCAGAGCTACCGGGAATAATGGAGTTAAGTGTAATTGGCTGCGAACGAAGTTGCTTGATGTAAGCCTGAAAGAACGCGGCACAGTCTCCTTCCTTGAAGAAACGAATAAAGCCTATAGGTTTCCTGAGTTGTGGTTGCAAGGAGGATGGGGGGTGTCTGAAAGGGTCCGCCTTCTCAATGGTTTGGTGGAAGCTCTGGTGATGACCCACACTGGTGCATAAAGCAGGCAGAAGATGCTCACAAGTGCTTCAGGAATATTACTGAGAATTAATGTGCGCCTCTTAGTACTAATCCGAGAGTAAGATTTGAGTATTTCAACGTCTTTACTAATCCTCAAGATAGCGTGTGATTTGAAGTGATCAAGATCTTTGCTAAGCTTCACGATTATTTCAGAGTGGAGTGAAAGGATACCACTGGACAGCGAATCAATCTTTGTATTTAGCTCGACAAGTGATGTCTGTGAGAAAACACCAGTCTTGCTATTCTTGTCTGAGACAACCGGGGCCACAGAGTCACAATTTAGCTGAGATTTAGCCGTATTAAGGCAGACCGTGGAAATCCAGTTGACACTCTTGTTTTGATAAACAGTTAAATAATCTACCACAGAGATATTGACACAGACCGAGCGAAACATACTCGAACAAGCATCACAGGTTATCCAGGCGACAGTCTTCTCTTTGCCAACTTTAATCGGCTCGACCTCAGCGCATACACCACAACAAAAATCACTAAGGCCGGGGGCGGCCTTGGCTTTAGCCTTAAGTAATTTTTTTCGTTTTAAAACAATTTTTTTCTTATGTTGTTTAGTAGTTTCGTTAGATTATGTGTGTTCTTCATTCTTTTTTTCCTCCAACAAACATATATCTTCTTCTAGTGATGATTCTAAAGCAACTAATACATCATCATCTGTCAGGACCTCTTCGTCGGATATTGTTTCATCTTCAAGAAGAGCTTTTTGCAGCCGTTCTTGTAATTCAGATTTATTCCCGACTGTGAATAGTCCACGAAGTTTTAACTCCCTCCTTAAGTCACAGACATGATTTCTGCTTCAACAGAATCAATAGATTAAATTTTTTATCAAAGTAAGTTGTTTTGATATATAATTTTTCTTATTTTATATCCTCTTCTGGTGCAATACTATTCCCAAGAAAATTGTGAACATAATTTTGAAGAACAGATTACTGTTTTAATGTACAAACATCACACTAATATTACACATATATGTATGTTCTTGCTAAAGTTTTTTTGACAGGGCTTTTATCTTCCCTTATCGTGATGTACTGTTTGAAGGTTAGATTATGTCTGTCATTTACTTTTGTTTCTGAAATGGCTGCTTATGTTTCTTTAGAATATTTACAAGGTTTATTCTTCGGAAGTTATTAATTAGTGATTGAGCATTTCATTCAATTATTGAAATAATCTGACTAGACATTATGGCACGTGTTAAGAATAACAAGTAACATGGCTTCCCTTTTATGAGGGATAGAGTTATATTTTGATAAAGAGTCCATAAAATTATTGATTTTCATAAAAAGTTCGGGGAGGGGTACTCCAAATAAGTCATTTGCGAGGTTATAAAACCCTTGGATTTTATATTGCCGGGGGGCCAACCTGCCCGCAGTTCACACATGCAGGGGTTGCCTCGGCAGCTTTATTTGATGGACATTCTTTCGGTAAATACTTTTGAAAGCATTTTACGCATTTATATTCCCTCAGGCAGTTTATTGCTATGTGACCAAATTGTTGGCACCTATAACATTGCACAAGCCCCTTGCTTTTGACTGCTTCCCATGTGACCCGCTGACCTAGGAAGTATTTAGTGCCTAACATATGACAAATGTCTTCACCTAGATTCAATTGAATCAAAAAACTATCTATTTGGTAATTTACTTTTTTGGTCTTTGGAGTTTGAGATCTTGTTATTTTTTAGGGATTGTTAGTGGAAAGAGAGTTCTAAATTCCTCTTTGACGTCCTCGGTCCAATTTTGTGGTGGAGACCTTTAATTAGGAGGCTGATTGGCTTTTCAAATATTGCCGTATATGTGTAACATTCTATTTCATTTTCCGCGAATCAGTTTAGGAATTTTTGTTTTTCCTCACTATTTCCTGGGTATATTTTGGAGGTAGATGGGTTTGTATTCACGAATTTAGCTTTTAATTTGTTATCGGATACATATTTATATAATGTCTTACCATTGATGTTTTTGATTGGTGGGTGTTTTTGATTGGTGGGATTTTTCTTGCTTTCTCGGAAAGGGCTCTTCCTTCACCTGTAGCATTAACATTTTTATTTGACAACTTGGGGTTTTGTGAATTTGATTGATTACTAAGTCTTACATTAATAGTATTGTCAGAGTTCGTTATTTTTTCAATAAGATCAAAGTCCTTGTCATCTACTTCTATATCTACATTAGAATCTAAAGGACTAAACCTGTTATGTTCCGTTGTCTGTTTCTCTATGATTGGAAGTTGCCTTCTCTTATTGTTCCCGTATTGCGGGTCGGATCCTTTCCAGTTCATGTCTTTAATGGTTTGCCACTCGTATTGCTTTACAGATGTCTTATTCCCGGTAATATTTGTATTAATATTAATCTGGTTCTTCTTGTTTTCTCTGAGATCTCTTTATGTCTTTTATAAGTCCTTCACTGATGTTCTTTGTTTCTATTGGTGTGGTATCTATGTTTGTATTGGTGACCGGCGCCGCCAAATCTGTTGTTTCTGTTAGTTGAAACTGACGTGTGTTTAAGTTGCTTATTGCACCCGACGCTTGCGAGCTATGCGCGGCTAGCAGAGCACTTTCTTCTATACGTCTTCGTTCCTCCAGGTTCGCTTATCAACTGCGAGGGGAGTATCATGTCATTTTTCTTAGGCATGGTTGTCCCTATTTTAGCCCTTTTCAGCAGAGGCTTGATTTGTGCACTATTTCTTTCAGCGCCACTAAGGCCTGATTATGGTTTACCCTAGCTGGCAAACCTAACCTTAATTTTCCTTGTTGGAAAGTTTTTTTTTATATATATATTGTTCCTTCCCAATTCCAATGAATCAGGAAATTATCACTTTTTCAAATATATAATTTTTTTTTAATATCTACTACTCTGCACTTGTAAAAAAAACGTTCATCTACCATAAATGTCAGCGACCGAATCGGCTATTTTTAATATCAGTTTTGTTTACTTACTTAAGTATCAATTTCTTGTTATTTTCTAGTGCGCCATTGTGAATTGTGCTTAGCTTTAGCTTTTTTTTTAGTTTAACATTAAGTTCGGATTTTCCTTCTGAACCAACTAATTTTATATAATTAAAAGATTGTTACATATTAGATACTATAAACCAAACCATTAAATGATTTTTATAGAGCTCCCCCTTCGGACCTATTTTGAAATCCATTAAATATGAATTATTTAAACGGAAAATTCTCTATACGAGTATCTATTAGTTCATGAGAAATTAGTTCAAATTAATATCGATTAATTCTTAAATTATAAAAACTTCTGATGCTCATCATCATCACCTGCCCTTTCCCATTGATGTTGCTATCAATAATTAATGTGGTTGCTGCTAAATGAAGTGTTTCTAAAAGAGAAGTTTATGGACCGAAGAAAATTTAATTACAGGAAATTTGAGACTATTGTTCAAAAGATCTCAAGTTATCTCAATACGCCTGGAAATACATGCATACAATCAATACTAAAGAATTTCCCAATCATTATTCTGCATAATTGGAGCCATAATACTCCCCCTGAATTCCCTTTCATTAGACTGCTATTGTGATATATCTCAATTTAATATATCTTTGAATAGAAACCTTTTCATAATTTGTTCACAAGTTTATTAAGTGGAAAAATGTTTGGCACAGTCGTACCAGCTCGGATCAAGAAATTAATCACAATCAGAGCATTTCATATTTATGGAAATCGTGGCAAAGAGCTTTTAATATCCATTATTTAAAAGACGTAGACTAAGATGTTTTCCAGTCAATGCCGTCCATTTAAATTACTTGTTTCGGAAATTTAATCTGAATTAGAATTTAATAAAATCAGCCTTGAAGTGATATGCTTTATTAGGGTAGGTACCGAACCTGAATAGCAACTGGAAAATAATTCCAAATTTACACAGTGAAAATCCAATTAAATTGTTCAAGTATTGTATTGCTGCAAAATTTATAAAAACAGTAGAGAAAAAAAAATTTCGCCAGTTCTTTGTTAAATTTGTAAAATCCATACTATTAGCAGCACTAATCAATTTGGGACTAAATCGCATCCAACTGAAATAAGGTCGGGAGATAACTATTTTCTGACAGAAAAACTACAATGAATCAACACTACGGAATTGATGCTTAGTAGTACTAAACAAGGAAGCGTACCTATGTTAACGGCGAGAATAACGGCTAATTGAAAGTTAACCTTTATTTCTTAATCCGATAGCACCTGACGTATACATATTTCCTGTTACTATTAAAAATCTCGCAAAATTTAAACGAATTATTAACAAGCAATTAGAAGGAGGTAGGACAAGTCATTTTCATTTAATATGTTCTACGAAGTGATTAAAGAAATTTCCACGATTTTCGGAGATACTAATAACCTATTGAGTTGGACGACGTCTTGAGATTTGAAGCGATACTTTTTTTAAATGCATATCTGTCTAAAGCAGTACGGTGGACAATAAGCACTAATTAATATGCACTTACTAAGCCCTGTGTATTCTGGCAAATATTTGAAGAGCGTTTAGTTTGTTCCTTCTCGTCATTCTTCTTGTTTATGAGTTTTTCTACAGCTTAATAACTGACCACAATAGACCCAGAAGTTCTTGTGCTCCAATAGTACTGTTCGTTACGAATAGGTGTCGTATTACTTCGCAGTTTTGGTCAACTTTCACAGGTTCATGGCAGCTCTATCCATAATTTGTTCTCAATAATTCGTGGTATAGTTTATTTCTGCGATGTATATCCATGGTACTTAAAAAAAGGTCATCCATGCAGAATGACTCTTAAAGCAGTCCACAGCAAGTGTTTGGATATTTATTGCTCTCAGACTCAAAATGCGTGTGCAATGTAGCCGATAGAAGGAATGCGCTTGAGGTCACGCAAAGTCAATCGCCAGATTCGATACATCTGGTAACTTGTGGCTCTTTCAGCCGTTCTTTGAACATCCGAAATCCCACTTTTCTTAACCGAAAATTTAGCGATATCTTCAGGATATCTAGCAATAAATTGGAAATAGTATGCAGCTGATCCTTTAAGGAAGGTATACTCCCCGAACGTGCAGAAGATTCGAAAACGATGCAGATGTCAAACGCTTTATTTCAGAGTGTCATTCGTCATAATAATTAATACATCCACGCATATATTCGGTACTGCGACTGCCTCAATTTCCACATACTGATGGTCATGCTCGCTTTATAAAGTAACCTTCACTCGATTGATTTTCTTACTAGGGAGGGGCAATTCATTTTGTCCGAACGGCTCTAGTTCAGCTGCAGCCACTTCCAACTTAATTTTTTTTAATAAAGCAGGATGTACGTCCCAATCACCTTGACTAATTACCAACTGTCACAAGCTTGTCATTTCATCACATTCCGCATGATTTACTGTTTTCATGTCGACTTGTATTTCGTGAGTTTGTTTACCGCTCCAAATCCACTTCACGCTACAAAATCTTGTTGTATGGCCTCTCAGAAAACATTTAATACATCAAGCCTCAGCATATTTTTCATTTTATCAAAACTAGCTTTTTGGTCGCATTCCCTACTATTATGACTATAGTAGGAAAGAACATCTAACAGAAAGATAAGCATCTCGCTCTCACAAATTTTAAGAAAACACTTTGCTTTTGACAACTCGTCACTCAGCACCCGGCCACCTGGCTCTCACAAATTGTACGAAAATTCTCTGATTTTTCACGACCCGCAACTCACCACGGTGGCGAGTGGCGGGTCGTCAAAGCACCAGCACCAGAACCAGTGCCTGCACTCCGCATCAAGCCTATATATTGCATTACGCGTTCTCTTTGATTATTTTACCTCTTCTCTAAGAAACCGGTTGCATCAAGAATACTTTATTTGAGAGAATTTTCATTTACATTGCATTGTAATGCAGTAAAAAAGAGGGAGAATACTAAAATAAGCGGATGGGATAGGGATTGGTGGTCGTCAAGCAGTCAGGCTGCAAAGTGAAACATTAGACTATGTGCATCGCTGGCATCGCCAGCTATGGAGTGGCGGAGACAATGACAACAGAGCAACATTCTCTGTCTCAAATCTTTGCTTCTTCCCGTTTGTTATCTCTCGACCGCATCAAAAATGCGCATGCAACTTGTGCATTTTTAGAGGCCAGATAAAGCTTCTTGTTAAGATATATATTCAGTGTATTCTGTGTTAGTAGCCTTGCAGAACAAAAATATATTATTGTTGTTTTGCTGTTGATATTCGAAATCATAAGCCCAGCTGCATTGTAGTGAGGTAGCCTTAGTATCTACTTCTTCATTGAATAACTTCAGAATATTTTTGACAGAAGCATTATCTTCGAAAGTGACTATGGTACTAGCCGATGAAACTAGTTTCGCGTCACCCTTTTTAACCATATCGTCGCTTTTGTTGGTTTCATTACCTTATTTTGCATGGTACATTCGATAGTACTCGATCCGTAAAGGCTGAAGTACAACGGAGCGGAGAGAAATGTCAAATTTACGCAACAAAACTGAGTCAAACGCTAGCTGCTTACACTGGGCGCATACTTAATTTAAAATTGAGTCGACAAAATATGGATAAAACTTTTGCTGTTTATAATAGAAATGCTGCTGGATATTACAATCTCGTCGTTAGGAATATAAATGGAAATGAACTAAAGCGGTTTTTAAACAAACAAGAATGAAAGTACCAGTAGCAGTACACGATTTATTGTTAAGCTTGTTGAAATCCCTTGTCTTTATTATAAATAGCGGTTTAAACAATCCGTTAACGCAAATTTTACGTTATGTTCATCCGTTCTGTTGTGTAAATTTAAGATTTTATCAAACGCTTTGTGCACGACTGCGACCTCTTCCGTCCACTGTGCGCAGTTCTATTTGAGCAGCATACAAAGAAAACCGGTTTGACATTTCTTTCCGTTCCGTTGCCTCCATTATAATTCGGCCGTAACTCGTTGGGTAGACACGTGAGCATAATGCCTCATTTTCATCGTTAAGTTAATTCATTTGACTAATTTTCCTGTTAATTGTGTCGTTCGAAATACTAATTTGGATTTCTATGAAGAAAAGGTGGGTTATAAAATAAATATTTTTAAATATTGACTTTTAGCAAAATTATTGTAAAATTCCTTTATCCTAGTCACTTAAAGAAGATGAATAAATATATATTTTCGCCGCACGTGTCCTATGTGTTAATTATAAATGAAATGTTTGGATTTGTCAAATATTTGACTTTGTAAGTGGGGTATTCTTGTGGTTTAAGTGAACAAAATTTGAGATGTACGAGGGAGAAAAGATTATAGGAACTGTTGCAAGAATTAGAAAAAGATGGAGATATTTTACAATTAGTCAAATGAATTAACATAACGATGAAAATGAGGCATAACAGTTTCCAACATGACTTAGTACACTTGAAGAAGTCAGCGAGCGAATATAAGTCATATGACATTGCTGAGAATATGCAAAGGTAACACATCTGCTCTTGATTGCACTGGCTTTAGTGCAAGCAACGGTTGCATTATTTTATTCACTAGCATGTCATGATCGTTCTACTTTCCAAAAGCATAGAGATAGCGGCATCATAACACTTGGCGGTGGGGAAAAAATCCGCTATTTTTCGCTTTCTCAGTTAGCGACATCCCTAAATAATTAAATTTATCAATTCCGGCAAGAGATGCGCCTTCGTGAGCTACTGTCCGGACCTGCTTCCAGAAGAGAATTCACTCTTTTATATCACTGTTAAAATTCCTGAGCTGTAGCTTCTGGAGCTTCATACTGCTTGATGATTTCTTTTCAGGTTCATTGTTGCTGCAGTTGGAGGAGCATTGGCGAACGGTATTTACTTATGCTGAACATTCTTCAGCCGCACATTTCAGCTAGATCTTCATATTAAGCACTCTTCTCGAGCTCTTTATCGATCTCTTCCGTTTTCAGCAAATGAGTTTTCAGTACTTCATTATTAGCGACACCAATTTTCTTGGGTTTCATCGAACATTTCAACATTGTCCGGCTTCACTCGTGATCAATTGATTAGATATATTTGCCAGCATTTTATGTGATTTTGGTCACTTGACCACGAAAGGTAGTACGCATGGTTACCTCCATAGCTTCAATTTCATTGATACACAAAAGACGTCTATAGACGTCTTGGTAGCTCTAAAGACTATAACGATATTGGTCGAGAATAATTTATTAAAAATGAAATAAATATATTTTTATTAACATCAAACTTTCCGTCACCTAAAACTGCTCGGAAGGCCCGACGCCTACTAGGTATGGCGGGATGTTATCGACCGTTCATTCCGAAATATGCTGATCTAACTGCATCCATTACCGACACTCTGAATAATCCCAGTCAGTTCCAATGGACACCTGAAGCCGAGACGTCTCTGGAATTGTTAAAACAGGAACTTACCTCTGCTCCGTTGTTAGTTAGCCCAGATTTCACCAAACCGTTCGTTATCCAGTGTAACGCGAGCCAACAAGGTATTGGGGAAGTGCTGTTACAACTAGATAACGATGGCCAGGAGAAGCCGATAGCCTACGTCTCGAAAAAGTTGAATTCAGCACAGCGGAAATTTCACAGTCTCAGAGCAGGAATTCTAAGCAGCGGTCTTAAGTGTACAGAAGTTCCGGCCTTTCATAGACCTTGTGCCGTTTAAGATAGAGCTTGAAATGGCTGATGTCTCAAAAGGATCTCAGCGGTGACTTGCTCGGTGGAGTTTGAAGCTTCAAGGTTTTCCACTTCACCATCGAACACAGAAGAGGAAGCTTGAACGTCGTCCGGGATGCTCTGAAGATTCTGATCCGGAAGTTGACCTTAGCTCTCCATATTTCAACTCGTTGGAATATGAGGAGTTGAGGCAGAAAGTTAAATCAACTTCTGATAAACTGGGATGGCTTCGTCTATATTCGGACTGTTCCGATAACAGGCCATCCGATTCAGAAAGAAGAAGCTTGGAAGTTTTGGATTCTACGAGGGCTTGCCTCCGTCGTTGAAACATTTCATGTGCTCGGAGTTCCGAAGACGATAGTCTCTGCCAATGGAGTCCAGTTTTGTTCGGCTCAGTTGTCCAGATTACTGGATAAATATTTGGCCAAACACTTGCGAACGGCAGTCTACTCGCCACAAGCAAACGCCTCAGGGCGAGTGAACAGGTGTCAAATGTCAGGGATTAGGGCATACATCCAGAAAGAACACGCTAAGTGGGATGAGAAGCTAACCCATATAGCTAGCTGCCTCAGGAGCTCAATTCAGCAAGTAACCGGTTTCTCACCTTACGGAAACTTTTAGGTGAGTAAATGATTGATCAGGCGAGTTCCGATCACATCCTTAGGAAGTTGGAACTCCTAATGAACCTCTAAGAGTAGATGCTGAAGACAAACTAAGATTGATCCATGCGAGAGTGCAGGAACTATGCTTTTGAATAGGGTTCAAAAGCGTACAAAGTGGGTCAAGAAGTGTACAAACGGAATTTTCCCAAAAGCAGCAGCAGACCAGGGCTGTATTAGGATGTAAATTTGTGAAGTGTCGGATTAAGTCAAAGAAAGGAAACTCCTTATATGAGCTTGAAGATCTGCATGGAAGAACGTTAGGTGTATATCACGCCAAGGACATCAAGGCGTGATATCCATATTTCTGGGACGTTTTAGGCCTAGTGCAAATTTCAATGTTGCTGGCCCTAATAAGGCATCCAGCCAGCTTAACTGGTAAACTACAGGATGCCAATGTGGCGCTTATGACCCTCCCAGCCTAGCGGTCGGCATACTTTTTGGACAATAGACACGTTTTACCCCAATCCCTCAACTGACAATGCGTCAGAACTCCTCCTAAATGGTACCCTACGGCAGATAAGTTGTCGTAGGAATTCCACTTGCATAAAGCCTTTGCAAATTTAAGGAAGAAAATCTGGCACGTCGCTACCTCAACGACGCCTTGGGGACACAATCTTGAACAAGCGTCGGTCAGAGATCAGAGTGAGATGTTAGGTCTGGGGAAGCTTTGTGATCAGTTAGCTAGGTTACTGACCGCGGGGTTCGCTCAGCTCATATCGGTGAAAGAAGGCAAACGGGTACTGGCCGACTGGAATTTTTAGGTTACCAGATTGTCGGTACACCTTTCACTTCCGGCACGGAGAATAATGTCGAGGTCTGATCAAAGACTGACGGAACTTCAGGGATGTGCCTCCGATTCGTCATACTTCTAGTAGATCAAATCGGCCTGGGCAATCCTGCTCATTCGCCTGGTATTATTGATAGGAAATGCTTTCATGGGTCGTGGGTCGAGTCACACATTGGGCGCCCACAGCGATGAGGCCTATGTTTTAAGACCGGCTAGGAGGTATAGTGGAACCTCTCAGAGGCGCTTTGGCTGGTGATGTTCATCACCAAAATTCATGTAAGTTGCTACCATATGTTTGTTTGATTATCTTACAACCCCTTTTCGCAATCTCATTCTAATTCTGAGAATAACTGAAAAAGACGACTATATTAATTTTACGAAATATTTCATGATTCATTTTGTTTCTGTTGACAACGCTACCAAAAAAATTAAGTAAATTCAGTTTCACACTTGAAAAGAGACTGAGATAAAATGTATGAAATGTTTGCGGCTATGCACGTCGTTAAATTCTACGAGCACCTTTTTCGCAATCTTTTTCTAATTCTTAGAATAACTGAAAAAGATGACCATACTAATTATTAAGAAATATTTCATGATTCATTCTTAGAACAAGATTGAAGATATATGAAACAAATAGATTTAACACTGATATACAGTTTAATCAATTATTTAGAATGCTAAGAATATAGGACGGCTATAGCAGTCATTTGCATCTATAACCACTAGCGTTTGACGGCTATAGAGGTCATTTACGTCAACGTGTTTACCAATGTTATCACACTAATATTCATCATCAATGCTATACTATCATATGTATATTCTGATAAAATCCTATGCTTTGAACTTTACTCAAAGCTGGTGGTGCTGGGTGGTTCCATTATCGCGGGTGCAACATTTATACGCATATAAAGTTTCTTAGTATAAAATAAAAACATTTTTAATGAAATTATTCTTGAAAGGGCTACATTTTAACATGTTCACTTTTTATTCGTTTATAAGAAATTTATTTAAATAGACAGGAGGGAGGTTCAAAGGGCTATCGCGGGTGCAACGAAGTTGTCATGACCTTTCTAGATCATAAGACAAAAACTCAAAAGTCTGCTATTTGGGAAACATTTATTATGTTATGCCTTGATATTTCGTAAGGCGTTAAACTAATTAAGTAAGAAATAGAAAAATATCTACAAAAGAAAAATAAACAATGAATTTTTCATTTTTGGAGCCATCGCGGGTGCAACACAAAATTATCGCGGGTGCAGCCCGTCTAATTTAAGTGAATATAAGTATAAATAAAAACTTATAGAGGAACGAAATGTAGGACGCGCCAAGCAGTCAAAAATTTAGTTTTATTTTATTTTATTATTTTAAAATTATTAAAACAACTGCGTTAAAGGAAAAACACATTTATTTAACAAAGCGCGCAACTTCTCTATAGGAAAATAGTACGGACACGACGACTCAAGGGAACTGACTGTTCATCCAAAAATTCTCTATATATTTAATGCACTCAAGCAAGTTCAATGGAATGCAACGGTACCCGATCAGGGGCAAATGCAAAAATCGAGATAGCATCGAGTAGCGGTCATGCATATTTCAGATTTGGGTATGATAAAAAATAGTTTTTTTCTAATATCACATGCATTAGGAGCCTACAACTCGGCCATCCTGACATATAATCGACCCGATTATTATTAATCAGATGCACTTACAATACCCTTGGTTCGTCTTAGCAACAGGTACAATTATCCATTTGACAACCTCATCCTTCAAATACATTTTTTTTAAATATCGAGAGCATATACAGTATGCATGAATGATTTCTAAGAACATATTCCTAATCTTTAAATATCAACATATCGATTATATGAATCAGCTATTATGAATTTAACTATAGATACAACATACGTTATAACAAGTAAACGAGTACCATACAAATATGAAAAAAACTTTTCTCGTATTATAATACAAATATTGCAAATCCTTATATAAATAATATTCTAAATTTTCATTTTTCAAATATCGAGAGCATAATAAATTATGCGTGAATGATTATCAAGAACAAATTTTTTATAACTAAATATCAACATGTCGGTCATATGAAATGAAATATCATGAAATTTTAAGTACAAGTACATATAACAAATAAAACGAATTCTATAAAATTAGAATTTCTACAAGAAATACAAGTATCGAAACAATATTTAATAGTATCATATTAAACGCTGTTCTAGATTTCTTATACTAAAATCTAATTAAATATTAGTACACAAGTGCTTAATTCCCTTTTCATTTACAATTACGTACTATCTGACATATAAAGTTTCATATTTCTTGAAGCACAAACTCCGTCATATGGGACTCTAGCTCTTTGCATGTCGTCTATATTCTGTCATTTCCAAGTACTTTAAATATTTTATACGGCCCACGATACTTTGGTAACAACTTTTTATTAATACCGGGCGTATTTACCACATTTTTTAGAATAACAGAATCACCCAACCGATATTCATGTGGCTTCTTATGTTTCTTGTCATAATAAAGCTTATTGTAATTTTGATTTTGTTTTATGGAGTCAGAAGCCCTTTGTCGGACTTGCACTAAATTGCGAGCCCCCTCGTCTTTAAAACTATCTTCGACATACTCCATTATTCTATCGCAAAACTCGCCTCTTTGATTAACACCATACAATAACATGCTCGGGCTAAATCCTGTACTTCTATTATAGGTACTATTAAGAGCAAACTCTGCTTTCGTCAAATATTCATGCCACTTACCCGTAGTTTCTGAATCAGGTTCCTCTGAAAGCATTGGGGTTAAAGTGCGATTTATGCGCTCCACCTGACCATTTGCTTGTGGCACCATAGTAGCTACCTTCACATGTTGAATGTTGTTATCTTGCAAGAATTTAGAAAATTCCTGCGAAGTAAAGCACGTCCCATGGTCTGACACTATCCTTTTTGACCTACTATAATTATTAAAATAGGATTCCAGGGAAGCTATAACTTCGCGTGTTTGCGTGCTAGCTACGGCATACAGTTTAGTAAATTTGGTGAACGCGTCGACAACCAAAAAGACATATTTTTTCCTCGTTCGTGTAGGTGGAAGAGGACCATAACGATCTATATTCAAGGTATCAAAAGGAAGATTGACTTTAGGAATTGAGTGCAATGTTCCTTCAGGTTTGCCTGATATGGGAGAAAAGTACAGACATTTCAAACAATTTTCAACGTGAGATTTGATTTTGGATTTCATACTAGGAAACCAGTAAACCTTTTTTAGATATTCGTAGCATTTATTTATACCTAAGTGACACTATAACCTATTTTTCCATTAGTTGCGGCACGTAAAATCTTAGATCGTTCTCAAATTTTCGATAAACTAATCCATTTACCAGTGCATACATTGGGCTTTCGGTTTTCTCTAGAGCACACGCTATTTTTGAAACAATGGGATCCCGTTTTTGAGCTGCAGCTAAGGCGAATTCAAAGGATTCGTTCTCGATGACAAAAATGTTGGTACAACGGCTAAGTGCGTCTACATGGTTCATCCTGCTGGAGGCTCTGTGTTCCACTACATAATTATAATTCTGTAGTTCCAATGCCCAGCGAGATATACGCGGATTTATTATCTTTTTATCAAGAGTCACAGCTAGTGACTGACAATCGGTTACTACCTTAAACTTAATTCCCACTAAATATATCCTGAATTTTCTGAGCGCGTAGATGATAGACAGAGTTTCATGTTCAAAGCTGTGGTATCGGCTTTCCAAGGAAGTAGCTCTTTTGGAAAAATAAAAAACAGGGTGAAAACTATTATCGTCTTGGCGCTGCATCAATATTGCCTCAAATCCAATACTGCTAGCATTGCAGTATAACTCCGTCTCATTGAGTGTACTATAAATTGCTAAGATAGGTGCTTCTAATAATTTAGCTTTAAGTTTTTCAAACGTCTCAATTTCTTGTTTACCAAACCTAAAAGGAGCATCTTTCTTCAATAAATTGTATAGAGGCTTTGCAGTAATGGCGAAATCCTTTATAAATTTCCTAAAGTAGGAACAAAGGCCTACAAAACTATGCACATTTTTCGTGCTCTTTGGTACTGGAAATTCTTTTATTGCCTTCAGATTTTTTGGATTAGGCCGTATGCCATCTTTATTAACAGAATACCCCAGATAAATAATTTCCTCATATAGGAATTTACATTTATCAAGCCGAAGTTCAAGTCCATGTTCCCCAACATTATCTCAAAACCTCTTGCAGAACCTCTAAATGCTCCCCAACTGTTTCGCTGGCAATAAGAAGGTCGTCCATATAAACAAATAGTTTATCAGAGCAGATCAAGTACATTATTAATGTATCTCTGAAAGACTGACGGCGCATTTTTTAAACCAACAGGCATCTTCAAGTATTCACCGAGTCTTCAGCTACCTTTACATGATGAAACCCACTTTTAAGATCTAAAATTGTAAAATATTTCTTTCCTCGCAGCCTATCAAGAAGATCCTCTATTAAGGGTAAGGGAAAATTATCTCTCACTGTAATTTTATTAAGTGTACGGTAATCGACATAAAGCCGGAACTCATTATTCTTTTTGTTAACTAAGACGATAGGTGAAGCATACGGAGAATTGCTTTCACGAATTATTTTTCTTTTTAACAGATCTTCAAGTATTTTCTGCAATTCGATTTTATGTAAATAGGGTAAGCGACGAGGTCCGCAATAAAATGGTTCGTCCTTAACTAATTTTATACAACTTTCCGTTTCACTAGTACTTAACTTTTCCGAACTATTAAAGAAGGCCCCTGACACAAAATCTTGAATATTCTGCTTGATTTCGTATGGTATCTTGCCATTGATATTTAAGGAAATCTTGTTTTTATTGTTTCCGATATCTATATCAATATTTAAAATTTCTTTAACAGCATCTAATTCATCTTTATTGCTGTTATTTAGACTTAAGGAATTTAAAGTTTGTACTTCAGTACACTGTTCTACATTTATCTCTATCGCTTTATCTTCAGAATTTATCTTTGCCAATTTCAAATTATTTTCTTTAAAAAAATCGCGACCTAGAACAACTGAGTAAGACATGCTAAAATCATTTACCACAAATAAGTGTAAATTAATAAAATTATCTTTAAAGTTAATATGACAGTCAGTCGTACCTAACACCTGAAGGGGACTATTATTAATACCAACAAAATTGTACTTATCACTCTTAATCCGAGATATCACAGAAGGCGGCAAATATTATTGTTGAATAAAGCTGGTAGGGCTACCTGAATCCAACAGAGTCCAAAGAATACTGGAGTGGATCATCTCATGGTCACCCAATGAACGTATATCTAAGATGAAACTCAAATTCAGTTTTAGTTAGAGATGTGTACTTAAGCTTGTTTTGTAAGTTGTTCACAGTCTGCGTGTCCTGTACGGTCATCACTTTTGGTTTATTTACACAATTCTGTAACATATGTCCTTTTTCTCCACATTTAAAGCATGAAGTTTTCTCTCGCCTAGGTTTTAAGCAGTTGTTACTGGTGTGGCCCAATTCGTTGCAGTTTTAACATTTCACTTTAAGTTCTGCTGGCTTGATGAGTTTCTGATCGACTTGACGAAATCGTGATTGTCCCTGATTATTGCTTAGCTGTTTAGATTTCATTTTCTCATATTTCTTCAACGCTGATTTCAATTCCTCCATTTTATTCGCTGCATTTCCGCTTTGAATGTCCGCTTTTGAAACCTTTTTCTGGAACTCCTTCAGCAATGCATTTTTTAGTCCTGTCCATGATTTGACGGAAATGGTGCGAAGAAAAAGTTTTGCTGTTCCTGTCATCAAACTTTAGCATAAACGAAGTACATTCGGGAATCCCAGCCATGAATTTCCGCTGATTCCTCAAAATTAAGCACCCATTTTTCTATAGGAAAATTGTCATCAACACTGAAGCCAACAAAAGATTCCTCCACATCTTTAAAATGCACAAATGATGACTTTATATTTGATGCTGTTTCACTTTCCGTTAACTCTTGAAGTTTTCTCTTCAGCTTTAAAGTCTCCTCTATTTTAGATATTCTCTGACGAAGTCTTTCGAGTTGCTGATCTAAGTCCTCCTCATCGGTCATATTTTCATTGTTGCCATTTTCAGCATTATTATTACCACTTGTACTTGATTCGCCATCGTGAAGTTTATTTTCCACAACACTTGTGCTTGGATAGTTGATAGGTACATGCTCCTTGAGTTCGTCGACCCACAAATTTGTCCAGGCTTCTTCCAATCGCAGCTTAAGAGCAGCTTTTCCACCCGACGTTGGAAGTTGTAGTGCGCTTAATTTTGCTTTTAAGTCATTTGCGGTTGCTTTGCTCAAGAAATTTTCCACGTGTGCATCCATTTTGGTTTGCACTTTCGGAAAATATCCAAAAATTTGTAGAATTAAATTTTTATTCGTATTCCTATGCACTCAATCACTTTGTTAAAATTTCCGTATGAAATAATGAGTTTAACAATATTGATCTCACATATATACCGCGTGGTTTGCACTTAAAAACAATCTAAATTTTTTCCACAATTAAATTTTGCTTTTAATTAAATTTCGATGCCGTATGCATTCGTTCAATTTGTTAAAATTTCCGTATGAAATTAGCAAGTAAAATTCAGACACAAAAACCGCACAATCAAACGGTTCACATAAATTCCGATCGATATCTAAAAAATTTCTTTTGTGTTATCTATCATAATTTTTGAGATTTTATAATCTTATTATCCCACTTCTGAATTAATTGTAGGACGCGCCAAGCAGTCAAAAATTTAGTTTTATTTTATTATTTTGAAATTATTAAAACACTGGCGTTAAAGGAAAAACACATTTATTTAAAAAAGCAGGCAACTTCTCTATAGGAAAATAGTACCGACACGACGACTCAAGGGAACTGACTGTTCATCCAAAAATTCTCTATATATTTAATGCACTCAAGCAAGTTCAATGGAATGCAACGGTACCCGATCAGGGCAAATGCAAAAATCGAGATAGCATCGAGTAGCGGTCATGCATATTTCAGATTTGGGTATGATAAAAAATAGTTTTTTTCTAATATCACATGCATTAGGAGCCTACAGAAATAAGAGTTCAAACAATCTTTATTACTAATCAGTACACTTCTATGTCACTTCTATGTATTCTAATTTCTCCATCTTCATCCATATTACTCTGACATACCCCCAAATAGCGATATTGAGTAATTTTTTTGCCGGACTTGCAGAGCAGTTGTATGAGCACGTACAAACCAGCGCAAATATCTTTTGGTAAGGCAGCGGGACAGATAGCACCAGTTTCAGGACATGCTTCTGCTGGTAATTTTGAAGATTTAAGAGACGTTGTTGGAGATTCGTCAATTAAAGATTCGTCGTCTGAATCACTGCAAACATCAGAAACGCACAATTTCATTTTAGGTAACATGAAGGATTTACTCTGATCCGATACTGACGGCGCAGATACATCAGGAAACAGAGTTCTCTTCTGTACTTTGCAATATATAAGGGGTTCCAAATCGTTATCGTCCCAATCAATTTCTTTTTGAGTGGTGGTTTTCGGAAATTTCAAAACTAATGTGGATTTCAGATGGGACATAGAGGTTCGCCCCACGCAAATGTTATCGCCGTCCTTAGATTAGAAGAAATGTTTTGATTGAATGCCTGGTATATTTATTAGCCCTACCCAGTTATCACCCAACATGACCATCTTTTCTTTAACTTCTTCTTTAGCTACGAATATAAATAAGATGTTTTTTGAGAGATTGCGTGCCAAATCATAGAATTAATGGGCACTGTTGACGATGGCTCTCCGGACTTTACGGCAGTCCACACTGATCTTTTGACATTTCCACCGATTCCATCGACGGCACCTTTTCCATGTGAACCAGCGAAAAAGTTCCAATCGAGATGAGTGAATCCATATTCTGTTTTGAGGGCTTTAATGCTTGCTATTACATACCGATTCCTGTATTGAGCGGCGCAATTATCACTGAAGATATACAAAAATGTAATGTTATCAGTGATCGACTTGATGTATTCAAATATTTTCTGCAGAAAGCAATGTACAGTATATTTACTGTGGCTTAATTCATCACTTACTATGACCACTGAATGGATTTTGCCGCTAGTCCAAATACAGCACGTGAAAGGCGTGACTTGGCCATGAGACCAATGTGCTGATTGTATTTCGTCTTGGCTAATCAATGCGTAATTCTCGGCAAAGTCTATTTGTACAAAAGCTTTCTCACTGGTCAGGTCTTGTTTTGCATTTTGAAAGTAATCGGACTGAACATTTTTAACAAAAGAACGTAGCTTCAATTTAGCAGTGCTGTCATGTAGTTCACCCAGGCTTTCATTGAAAGATTTGCTAATTACGATCTGTTTTGGTCTCAGATTCTGAAAGATCCAGGACTTCCAATTAACACTGGGATTAGAATCTAGGGTGACATCCCAAATTTTGGATTCCTTGCATACATCGCAACTGTTGGACATGCAATCTACATTATCCACACTACATGATATCTGCTTCAGAAGCTCTTGGTATGTTTTCGGAAAATTTGTCGCATGTTTTGAAATAGCGACAAGAAAATTAATGTAATTTGAGTGAGTTACACACACGCAAACATTATGAGGAGTATCCTTGATAGGCAGAATGTGAGCAGGTCTCTCTTTATAAAAAAGAGTCTTGCCAATAGATGTTTCGGGATAAGTTTCTTTGAAAAGTTCGAAGACTTCACGAATGCTCATAATCATTGTTCTCTTCTGGATTCGTAATTTCGTTCCCGTATTGGGCTTGATTGATTTCACATCTTTTATTCCTGGCATTTGTCTGCTAATATCATCCCTATTATAGAAATCACAAATCTGTTTTTTTACTTCATCCGTCAGTTTACGAGGCACTGCTTTAGGGAGTCATTTTTTTCAGATTGAGCAACTTGGAATTCAGCAGCTATTTTATTTAAAACTTCAACTGCTTTAGTGGGACTAGCTGGTAGATTACGTTTCACTTTTGCCACAGCCTTTCCCAATTTGCAAGGACTGATGTATCTAGTACCTGTTTGTTTAATTTGTTCTATATTACGACGCTTTCTAGTTGCCTGCATCCTCTCTTTTGATCTGATTCTAGCCAGTAGTTTCAAATCTTCATCTGCATCTATTTTCCTTCATTAATTCTCTCCGTATTGAATCAACTCCCTTTCTCGCCGGAGATGGTCTGCATGGAGTTCAGGATTTTTTTTTTAAATTTCTCATATATTTCTGCGAAGCAGTTTCTTTTCGTTGCTCTTCTGTCATTTTTGCCGATTTTTCTATTAAAAAGGCGGAATATAATATAAACACACTTATTACATACAAATCACCATCGTACACAGCATATATTATTATTCAAGGCATAAAAAAACATTAAAATATATGATAAATAACACAATAACGGTAGTTGTCAAAGAGTTGCACCCGCGATTATAACCTCACGATCGCTGGTGCAACCAATTTGATTCAACCATTATATCATAATACTTTTAAAAACAATTGCTTTAAATTTGTCCTTGATTTTTACTTACTTTTACAAAGTTTCCAAACGTCAGCACTTTATTTCTGTGAAAAACACAAACTTTTATATCTTTTGCATCGCGGGTGTAACAAGCCAACTGTGATTTATAAGAGTCCATGATGCTTAAAAAATAACAACAAGTACTTACAGCTTTTGGAACATAAGAATAAATGAATATTGTCACTAACCCGTTTAGCGATAAAATATAACCTAAAACTGTCCGTAAGAGCAGTTTCGCGCCAGTGTTTCCCGGTATGATTTTGCAGTATATATATATATATATATTTCCGAATATATATTTCCAAACGCGCCAAAAATTTCAATATGATGTTAAATCCGAAATTTTTTTTTTATTATTAAATTTTGACCTTCTTCTTTGCACTGATATAGAAAAACGTAACAAATACTATGATTTAAAAATTAATGTCGAGAAGCGTCTATAGCGGAATCGCGCTGCTACGACAGCTAGGCTCTAGCTCTCTCCCATTTTATATCCGCAAAAAATTAATAAAAGCTTTAGTGATTTCTATTGAAGGAGCACTAACGTACCCTTTTTAAGTAAGAAGAGAAAAAAGTGAACGCCTGTGTTGCGATTGGGACTGACCTTTATTATACCCTAGATGATGAAATCATAGGGGGTATATTCCGTTTGTAACGCATAGAAATAATTATGGTAGAAGTTAGAGCAGAATGGATTGACCACCAAAGCGTAATATTAAAACTTATTTTGATTTTTGCTTGGCTGTCTTTCTGTCTGTCTGAAAATGAGACAAATCGGTCAACTCCTTTTCAGGGTTGCCTTACAAAAATTTCGTTTATCACTATATATTTGAACACTACACTAGAACCCATTGACATAGGGAGCTGACATTTTGTACATGGCGTTTTCGTAATAATTGCAGATAAAAGTTCAAAAATGGACCAATTCGAGCAACGCTTTCTTTGTGCTGACAGAGAAAATTTTAATTTTTCACTATATATTTGGACACTACCTGAGATTGCGTCGACATAGAGTGCTGAACTTTTGTACACAGGGTCTTCCCAAAAATAGTAAAAAAAAATTCAAAAAAGAACTAAATCGGGCAACCAATTCTTAGTATTGCAATACAGAGACTTGGGCTTTACTTTATTTAACTTTTATCATCTAGGCCAGGGGTCGGCAGTTTGTTAAATGAGAGGAGCCAAATAGTCATGGAAACAGGATAACAAATGTACCAGGGAGCCGCATATATGTGTAATATATAATATGTACTGCTATGGGTTTGGAATTTTAAGTAAAATAAATTTGGAGATTTCTTATTTAAAAATTTAATTAGAACGGCGTGCATGCGTTGCTTTTGAAAGCTTTACTATATCTGGCAAATACCTACATACTTATTTTTAATTGAATACATGCTTCTAAGTTTATTATTTTTTTTTTTGTTATTTTAAAAGGTCATATGTTTTAAACAAACTATTCCACGTATCACATATTTTTGCTTTTGTTGTTTGCAGTTGTTTTTTAGCTGTCCACTTATGCTGAGAAATCAAATTGCATATCTTTCTTTCGAGCTCTTTCAAGCTGCTGGTCAGATCTGTAAATTTGTTGCTCCAAAGTTCCTTGCTTTTTGAATCAATTTATTGCATCTGCAGTGAACCAGCATCTGTATCGAACTATGATAAGTTAAGTTCATTGACATTTATTTTGAGAGGACGTACGATAAAAACTACTGTAGTCTTATTTGCTCTGAATTGTTGAAAACGTTCACCAAAACTGTTCTTCATTTTTAAAAATGGTATCCTTACATTTCTTCGCAAACTTTTCTTCGAAAACATTTCATAGACAAACTTTACTTTGAAAATACTTCTCTTCGAAAATTTTGCTTATTTGATAACAAATTGTTCACTTTCACATTTGCGCTATCCGAGAGGCCAACGACGAGGACGTAGTGAAATTCTGGCCTCATTTCTTTTTTATTTTTATTTTTTTGTTTTTTCTGCAGCCTTAGATGCATGGTTTTGAAAATAAACTTTTCTTCGTTTCGAAGAAAAGTTTTTCGAAGCAAAATAGTTGAAGCTTTAAAAATACGTTGCTGAAATATATTGCATCAAAACAAATGCTTTTTTCGTCACGATATTGTCTTAAATTCTTGAAGTGAAGAAATTCAGCTCTACTGCTCTGTTACATTCGAAGACATTCTAGCAATTCTGTCTTGCACTGTTTTCCCAGTTACAGGCAATTCTTTTAATCTTTTGGTGATTGCTTCTTTATTTTTAAAGTCGTAAAAAATCTTTTCGGATGATTTCACAATGCACTCTTTAATGTAATCACCATCTGTGAACGGTTTTCCTCTTTTATAAATTTTCAGAGAAACCGCAAAGCTAGCATGATTGACGATATTTGTGTCCAGTTGTCAAATAAGGAGCTCGAAGTCTGATTTTGTCGCTGAAGTTCTGTGACAGCTCTCTTCCGTGCATTACCTGCCGGATATTTGCTCGCAAATATAGTAGGTTTTGTAGATAAATGTCTCCCTAAGTTCGATTTCTTATTATTTGCGATCTTTTCGTGACAGATGAGGCAAGTGGGAAGACTATCTATTCTATTCTTTATTAAAGTCACCATTTTTATCAACTATTTTTCTCTTCTTTTTGTATATACCCGAAGAGATTTAGTGGTTGAGTTGTATAAATTTGAATAGATCACAAACTGGAAAAATAAAATTAATATTGTAGGAGGGGGATATCTGGTCTATTCTAAGAACAGTGTCTATTAAAACTTTTTATGAATATTCTTCTGCTAAATGTTACAGAAATATTTGTTCTGAAATCGAAAGTGATTTGTTTAAATTTAAAAAAATTATTTATCGTGGATTTGTTCTTGTTCCTAAAAGCTGCAAACAATAACAAAACAACGCGTAAGTGCACACACATGCAGATGAAATCGAAACAAACACAACAAACAGCGACTAAGCTCGAAGCTTGACCAAATATAACTTAATAGGAAGATAGGAATCAGCACAAAATTGCAAATTTTTCGTGTTTTCTAGAAAGAAACAAATAATGACATATACATACTGTCGTATGTTGCATGAATGGGGGAGAAGAGCTTGGCTATGCATTATTGTAGTGCGACTGAGACAACGAGTTAAAAACAAAAATTGGAGAGAACGTAGGATTACCCGAATGATAAAATCTCATTGAATATCTTCAAAATCCCTTCAAACTATTCATAATAATGTACATCGGGTCACATTACTCCAATTTTTTTAAGAAAAAGATAAATTTCGCTTTGGCCAAGGTGCTGAAGGGAGATGTAAAATTTCAGTCAAATAAAATTCTCATTTTTCCCAAAAACATCAGCGAATCAGGCGTGCGTTCACATATTACCGGATTACAGCAACAACTTTCCAACATAACATAGGCTTCACCACCAACTTTGGAACCAACTCTCTCAATATCCCAAAAAACATATTTTCACAAAAACGCGGGAATATTTTATCAGAGTAAAACCTGAAAACTCCGCTCCTCATTTATTTACGAAAATGAATCATTTGCCATTCTGTTTCGCTGCATGTAATCTGCGCTTTCACAGAGAGTTTGTTGGTTCGGCGGCTCTATCTCAGAATCTCATTAGTTATACATAATACTGCTTGAGAATTGAGATAAGGTGAAATTTGAGTTTATACCTGGAGAGCCGCAAACGTCTATGCAAAGAGCCACATGCGGCTCGCGAGCCGCTTCTGCCGACCCCTGATCTAGGCTATAATATTATTAGTCTTAGACCAATTGCAACATGTTAAAGTTCTCTACCTGAGTCTCCACAAAAATGTTGATGGCCTAACAGAGCTAACAGTATAAACGAAAGCGTTATAAAGAAAGAAAATCAGCGCTGGGTTTCATGATAAGAAACAGATCACTTAAGCAATTGTGCTGAAGCAGAATTGCTTTAAATTAAATTAATATAAAATAAAATAAAATTTATAGGAATATCAATACACTACCTCTCTTCACTTCTGGTAGTATGGTACTCTCCGATCTGGACTCTCTCGAAGGGGACTCTTGGTAGCATACACTGATATAATCTGGTTTGTTTTACTAGCCAAGATGGAATATAATAGTGTATATGTACTAAGTTTGCATCCCTGCAATGCTGGTAGAGAAAACTGTATTTGATACCACGCACAATATTAATAATTATAAATTATTTTGATTTGTGGATATCCGTCTGCCCGTCTGTTTGTCTGTCTGTCTGTCTATCTGTCCGTACGTCCGTCTATCTTCACGATAATACAAGACTACATCTATTTAATGAGGTGAAATTTTGCGGATAGCTATTTTTAAAAATTAGTAGGTAAGTTCGTAAATGGGAAAATCATTTAACTCCTGGTTTGTCATACAAAATCCTGATAATCGCCCACACTATTACTATTTCTAATGCACTCGCAATCGGAATCTATTGGTGCATGATATTCAATACAAGAGCAACGGTAGAACTTTCGAAAGTGACCCGCGTTTAAATAAGATTGTTGTCACATCTTTGAACGTCTTACTGAAAATTCATCTAATGTTTCTTTCATTACATATTTTTCTTTAAATATCTCGTAGCACAGTATTTACTCCTATTCTTTTTTCTCTTTCCTCTTAGTCAATTGTAACAACGACTGATTTACAAAAAAAAACCGACCACCTATGAATGATGAAATCAACAAAAATTTTTTTTTATTCTTGTCAAATAATTTTTATTGAACTGTTACTTGTGCATCTGCATTTATACACAATTCCTTTATACTACCTCTTACAAGTGTCTACGTTAGAGGAGTGTTTTATTTTTTCTTTTCCTTTTTGATATTAGCGCAATATTTTTCGATTGGCCTTAGTTCCGGACAATTTAGAGGATTTTCTTCCTTGGGTACTACGGATATGTATTGGGCATCGTGGAAATTCTCGTTTTTCTGCCGTAGTGAAGAGTTGGTAAATCTGGCCAAAGGGAAGTTGATGCATCATGCTTTCTAAAGAATGGAAAAAGGCGCTTCTGAAGACACTCCTTAACTTACGTGACATCCATATTGATTGTGCTTGTGTTGCCACAAAAATTAATTATTTCTGGCCACGAACATTTTGATTGATAAATTAAGTATTTAAGGAGAAATTTGGTGCACCGATGGTCACCGCTCTTTTTTGCCACGTAAAATTCCTGTTCTGGAAACTGTTTGAAGTCCGTTTTCAACTTCATCATCCATAATGCTGCAGTCGAATTTCATTTGAAAATTTTCATATAAAATCTGGCTCCTCGATTGTGCAATTTGATACTTTTCTAAAGTTCTTTCTGGTGTTTTCTAAACATGGAAACTACATATGCCTTCTCTACTTTTAATTCGATGAGTAGTAGAACATGAAGTTCCAGTCTTATCAGCAATATCACCCAGGGACATGTAGGGAATTTCTTGAAAGATTTCTACCACTTTTTGGGTTAATTGTTGGTTTACTGAACCTGTTTTCCTTCCTGACCCGGACTTTCTCTGGACACTACAAGATTCCCGAAATTTAGTGATCACAGTTTTGATACCTAATAGTCTTCGGGATTTTTAACATTTTAGCTACGTCCCTTGAGACATATCCGGATTTTTCAATGTGTGGTAACAATTAAGTTGCGACGTACTTATTTGCTAACTACCATTTTCACTGCATATAAGTACACACCTATTTATAGATCCAATCTTACCAGCGTTCCTTAATTTGCTTACCTAGTGATGAGTAATTGGACGGGATGTGTGGTCTTTTTTTTTCTGAATCAATCATTATTAGTTTTATCATTACTTTTGTCTAATTAGTTTATAATCATTTTTCTAATGAGGTCAACACACTTTCTATGCTTTAAAATTATGATACAGCTCTAATACTGAACAAAAGCAAAAACATTGTAATATTGTAATTGGTTATTCTGACGATTCTGGGAAACATGAATAACCCAGAATGAGATCCTGCATGATTTGGAAAGGAATCTTTGGATACTAAATGTTGCCTATAATTGATGTTGGGCAATATTTTAATTTATCAAAAATCATTTTAAATATTAATTTATATTCATATTTAAATAAATAAAATATGTGATTAACTTTATGAGTATAGGCAGTGCAGTTTATGAAAAACTACTTCCTCCTTAAAATCTTACCACATATTCTTATGTAAGTTACTATGTGGTGATCGTCATACAACTTCTACAGAGGGTGACAATAACCACTATAAGCACTGCTATGTTGTCGCAGTAGTAAGAGCCTAAAGATGAAGGCTATTTATATAAATAAAGGTGGATGAAAAATGAGACTATGAATGACTGATGATGGCTCCTCTCGTGGTATATGAGTCTTCATCAATCCGAAAGCAGTTGCAGGGCTTACCCCCTATGAATAGCGACTATCCCCACTACTGATTGGGTTTGACTCTCTTCAATTAACTATTCTTCTGGTTATAGGATTTTCAAGCGTTGACTTTAACTTCGGGAGTTCCGCCACCTAAATGCTATACTACGTTACTGGAGAAAAGATTATGAGATAGAGAAATTCCAACGCCAATAAAAATCTTCATGACACTTTTTAGATTTGTTGGATACAATTTTATTCGGAGTTGTCAATGGTAAGAAGTATTATTTTTGTATTTTGTAGCAGTATACTTTCCTAACGTGTTAGCTCTGCGAGATACAATTTCTGAGTGATTTAAAAACTGACATCATTTAGTTTTCTTAAATATTAGGCCTACTAATTAACGCTACATAAAAAATTCGCTCATGCCGCACAAAGTAGAGATTTGCAAATTAAGTAATTTAGAGACATCCTTAATGTTCAGGTCAATACACCGGCTCAGACAAAGTACAGTTTGGGTATAAAGCAAAAGTGCCTTCACGTCGCCACAACTACAATAAACAAAAAAAAATTTCCAAGATGAGTTGTAAAGAACTAAGTACTACATTATTTCCATAAAAATGATACAAATCAGTTTACGCTAAGCCTTCACAAATTCAAACCAAATATTGGGTAAACCACCCAATGGTTGGCACTTTAAGAGTGAGCTTTGTGTGAGTCTGAAATGAAATTGCCATAAAATTTTATAAACATGAACTAGTTAACAAAAAAATTGACATTATTAAAGAAAAAGCATTAATCTTTGTTTTTGTAACCATTTTTATATGATTGAATTGTATTAAATTAAAAAAAAAAGTAAATCCAAAATACTACAAAAAATCCTATTGTTGGCATACAAATTCTCAATATTGCCATCAACGCGTCTAATTATTGGCATTCAGTTAAAGTTAGGAGATAGGTCTATACATATCATTCAAATATTAAAAAACCTTCATAGATACTTAGGGTATAATTAAAACACAGTTTAATTATGAAAATATCTGTTTTATTTATGTTGATATACCCTAGATAAGTAGGTCCTATTTAAAGTTTTCATAACAATATTGTAAACTATAATCTTATACGTAAAAAATCCAACACTTTTTCTAATTCTTCTCTCAGTTTATCAATACTTAAATTGCTATTCTTGAGATCTGTTAATATTTATAATTGCCTACCTATAAAATATTATCAAATCAATCTGATTAATTGTAATTTTTGTAATTCAGTCTTACCGGAACCAATCAGACTGGAACATTTAAGCTAATCCTAATCATCTTCAGCATCTTCTCAATTTCAGTTATGATAAACTTTTTGTTTGCATGACCATTATCGTTTGATTTCTCATCTTGATCCGTATCTGATTCTTCAGAATATAAAATATTTTTCAAAATACGTTTAGTGTCCTCGTTCTTTGGTCTGTTTGCCTCTTTTGTAATTATGTTATTCTTAGCCTGACATTGTTTTGTACTTATTTTAACATTGTTCAAATTCCTAATTTGTTTGGGACTATTTTCTGTATAACTTTCTGTATTCTTATCTCTTTTCTTTTTCTCAATTTGTTCTTGTGTCAATTCTATTTTATTTTCACCTTTCTCTTTTTCTTGTTCAGTCTGAAGCGCAATGATAATGTTTAAATCTTTTGAAAATAATATTCTTTTTGCAGTTTCCAGCAAATGTTTCTTATCAACTCCTTTCTTGACACACTTTTTTTGATTCTTCTTTTGCATCTGTTTGTGAAAATTCTCTGTAGAGGACTGTATTATAATGTATGTGACGGGGTGCCGGTTTTGAATGATAGCTCAGTCAGTTTTTCTATTCAAAGTATAAAATTTTAATTTATATTCAGTGCTAATTCAATTTTTCTTACAGCTATATCACAATTCATTCAGACTTAATACTAATTTAAAATGCAACAGTTATTTAAAGCTTAATACCTAATAAAAATTTCAAATAAAACAAATTCATTTAAATTCAATAAAACTGGCGGTGTAGCATTGGTCCGTGCTGCGTTGCTCTTTCCTTACTCCTGTAATGAAGAAGAAGAGTCTATGTTAGTATGTTGGTACGAGATGGATGTTTTTATGAGAGTTGTTTTACTCTGTTTTCAAATATTAGTACATTTATCTCGAACTGCTACGTGAGGGCAGTTGGGTAGTTTTTTGCTCTAACTGCTACGTGAGGGCAGTCGATTTGTGATAATGGAGTGTATGTTCTCACGAATTTGGCAACTAGTTTTGCTGCTATAGGTGACGTAACCAACTACGCTGCTCCTAGAGAGTAGTTTTTAGCATGCTGGTACGTGAGCGTATGAAGGCAGCACTGATGACGGTTATCGTATGCGTACCTTTTTCGCTTCAGCAAACCGGAATGTTGTTGCGTATGAGATAGCAATGATGGCACTTGTGACATTTAGTCTTGTGCGCATTTATGAGTGCAGCGAATTGAGTACTGCTACGTGTGTGATGGAAGTTCTTTCCACTTTGATCAGATTTAACTTCTGAATGTATTGATTGCAGAGTTAAGCTCTGAAAATAGATCTGGACTCACTTTTGTATAAAGTTGTCTAGACCTTCGCATTAACTTCTGGGTGAAATTGCTTGAGTTAACCTCTCTTTGCAATCCTTAGGATTAACTCTTATCCGACGTACTTTGAGTCAACCTCAAGTAACGAATTTGTTTTAGGATCAACTCCTATATGATAATTTGAGTTAACCTCAGAATTAACTTCTGTTTTGGGATTGATTTAACCTCAAATATTTGTGACGGCCAGAGTTAACTTCTGTTTTAGGATTGGGTCAACCTCAAGTATTTAGGACGGCCAGAGTTAACTTCTGGTTTGGATAAGGATTTTGCTCAGAACAGACTCCAAAGCTTAGAACTTGATCAGATCAACTCTGATTTGGAAATGGGTAATTTTGCCCAATCCAAATCCAAATCCAGATCTTACGCGATTAACGAAACTAATTTCAACTATGACGATTTTAACAGAACCGATATCCCGGAATATTTGTTTAACATGTTCCTACAGGCTTTAGTTTTGGCCTTGATTTCACTTATGACTTTATTTTACATTAACTCTTTAACTGTCCGAAAAAGATATAAAACTATTAATTACGCGATGTCTTTGTTTTACAGCTTGTTGCGTGACGGCAAGCTGTATAATGGCCAAAACACAGTGAGGACGACACAACAAAGTCGCCGTAATTCTGTTGCTGTCAATGATTCAAATGTTGCGCTTAAAACACAGTGAACGCGATGCAACTTTTGCTTTTACAGCTGTCATGCCAATTGTCCACTTATTTATTTCAAAATAAAATTCAATAAAAATTATATTTAGTTTTTATTATATTTATTTGCCTCTTCGTTAACAAAATTTATAATTTTCGCCTGAAAATCCAGCAACTGTAATGGCGATAAATTTAAACTTTTAACAGAGGTTGCCAAAGACCTGAAAAAAATACCCGTGGAGTCTTTATGATCTTCCTCGTTCATTTTTCCAACCACAGTGTTTAAAAAAGCTTGGAAATCTTCTCGGGGGCATTTGTTTTACCAGCCCGGTTGGCAATTTTCGGCGTTGATACCATTGGCCCCTGACTTCCAGAAGTGCTGCCTTCCCCATATTGGGTTAGCTCCCGCAGAAACTAGAATTATCCAGCGCATCTTCCTGCATTGGGATGAATGTTTCATCTGCATCAAGTAATTCAGTAGAATTATCGGTGCTATCCTCAAATGCCGTCTCGTAGCTGGTAGAATGCCTTGAAATAAAATTGTTTCTTAATGAGATGAATTGACACGATACGCAGCATGTGTATACTTACTGTCTTGGAACTACGGAATCTCGCAAGAAATGCATGAGGTCAAAATATTTCCACTTGCTACCCTAAAGTGCCCCACTTCCTGAACTACCTTTCTGTTTTCGTACCTCTCTGACATACTGATCCCGCAAACACTTCCATCTGCTTCTGCATTTCGTTTCTAAAATTGTTGGTTGAATTAAAAGAAATTGACATTCATTGTATATAATACCATCTGCATTCAACTCCACGATATTTCCTTCCACATCTTATCCTTTTTTGCTGATTGCGATACATCCCTTGCCGCTTATCGTAGATATACTTTTTCTCCCGACCAGCTCCTCCTCAAAACCCATTAATTTAACACTAATTAAATAAATTTATTTTATTTTATTGTCTAATTACTTAATTATTTACTATTACCTGCTAATTTGGAGAAAAATGAACAATTAATGTGCAAAAAAATTCACAGCTTCACGAAATTTCAAACAACTGCGAACTGTCAGACAGAAACGTCAATTAAGTTGCGCGCAACTTGCCGCGTCGTCCTCATTGTGTTAAGAAATATGGAACTTCTATATATTCGAATCTTTGACAGCAACCAATTTACGGCGACTTTGTTGTGTCGCTCATACTGTGTTTTGGCCTTTAATGAGTGATTTTGCTATCGTTCGCCGCCTTTTTATAGCTGCTGAGGTTGGTCATGTGATGCACACCTCATGGCGTTTCTAGAGCGACGTTTATACCAATTCCTGCTACAAGAGCATCTGGTTGACGTAATGTCAGTTGACTGACATGTCAATTTGTGTTTGTATATGGAGATCATGTAATTACAGGTAAGTTTTATATTGTTTTGTTAATTTTAATTAATTTATTTAAAAATATTTTGTTCATTTTAGCTTGTGAATCGTCATCGAGGGCCTTTTCATGTAATTTGATGAAAGAATTAGAGGACAGTAGCATTTCATTTATCAGATAAGTATTTGAGTTTTTGTTCCTGTTCAGTGATTCTTTGCGGACTTTTTGGTTATTTGCAGGAAATAGGATGCATCGGGGGATCAGTTGGTGGACTGAACAGTTTGGTTTTGGCTATTTTCTTTTGTTCTCGATTTTCCTTTCTTTTGTATGCCTTCTTCATTTTCTTTCTTCGCTTTAATTTTTTGGTGCTCTTCATCTTTGAATTCTTATGATGTAATAACATAAGGTGCTTTCTTAGTGTGTCTCACTCGCTTTCTTTGAGGTGTTTTAGTTTTTATCAGTATGTCATCTAGTTTTATTTCTCGTGGGTTTATCTTAATAGGGGTAGTGAAAGATGAATTTATTACAGTTTCCAAAACTCCAATTTCGTCAAAATCCTGATGATCTGAGCGAATGACTTTAGGGATTAATTTGTCTGTATTATTGTCAAGTCTGTAGTGATTTCTTCCTGTATATGTTTCAATTTGTGCAGTATGAGCAACTTGTACACATTCAGTAATATGAGTATCGTCTTTGGGTATATTATCTATGTTTTTAGTGTTTTCCATTAAAGTGTCAGTTCGAATATCATTTACAGATGGGATCTCTTGTCTATCGTTTACAACAATTTCTTCAATTACTTCTTGAGCTGCAGGAATATTAAATGTACTGTCAAATGCATCACACATTATAACACTCATATTGTCAATATCCAAAAAGTTCTGTCCTTTAAGTTTATCATCTTAGATATTTGTCTCATAAGCTTCTTTATTGCTATTGTTGTTTTTTCATCTATATCTGAGTTCTCTTTCTTTCTTCTTTTTCTTGAAAGTTCTCGTTTCCATTGAAAAAATACCACAGGTTTTTTTAAATTTGTCATCTGTCAAATCTTGTTTGTTTATGAGATCTGTTATCGTAGACTGTCCTGCAAATCTGACAAAATCCTTTTTGGCCATCATTCTAGAAGTTTCTGGTACTTACACACATTCGAGCGTTTTCTCAAGAATTTTCCCTAAGCATTTCGAGTAGTCAATAGCGTTTGGGTTCCATGGAAACAATTAATAATTGTATCTGGTTTAATGCATTCATCAATAGTTTTTTGCAACAGTGGCACAAAATCAACTTTTGTAAGCGTTCGAGATGGATTGTCACGCCACCACACTTATGCCAGCCAACTTTTAGAGATCTAAAAGCTGAGACATCTGCACGCTGGAGCAATCGAGTTCAATTGGGATAAAGTGCTATAAGCACAATAATGAGGAACAAAGTTCACTGACAGCATAAGTGAAATGAGTATTGTGTCCGTCTACAAATAAATTTACCGGGAATGTGACTTGATTTCGCACGAGATGCGGATGTAATACCTTTTCTATGTATTGAGTAAAACCTTCACTCTTCATCCAACCATTATCGCTGAGTCCTATGACCCATTATGATAGTACTTTTGAAGCAATTTCACTTAAAAAGCGCTGGTAAGGGAATATCACCATAGGAGAGCTGATTTCACCATTGGCAGCAAAAGTAAACATCACTGTTAGTGAACTTTAAGCTGGGGCGTGGTGGATTTCGTATACATTTTTTGCACCCTTGGGTGCCAACACCACACCTGTCTTTGCGCAAAGAACGAAATTGGTTTCGTCAGCATTTAAGACTCATTTTCGGTCAAATAGAATTTCGAGCAACCGTGAGCTTTAAGATACCTTTCAATTGCTTGAAACCTTCCTTTAATATCATTCTTTGATACGGCAGCACTTGCCGCTGTTACTGCTTCAGGAGATCTTACAACAATATCCGGGTGACGCTAAGAAGAGCTTAAACCATTTAGCTTTGAAGGGGTTAGATCGGCCGCTCTTTTTCATAAACTCTGGTACGCTATTCAAAAGATCTTCTTTCCGTTTTGGAACACCCTTTCCATGGCAAAATTTTAACCAATTTTTCAATTGAGTCACCCCGTCTATGTTAAGTACAGGACTCGGACCAGGGCGAAGATTATGATCTGGGTTCTTTATCCGGAATAGTAATGTTGCACGAGGAACCTGAAAGACTTCGGCTGCTTGCTTTTTCGAGATACCATTTTTAATAGCGTCTAAAGCTTTTATTTTCATTTTCCTCACTATATTGTTTCCGTTTACTTTTCTCTATTTGTGTTCCTGACTTCTTTTTATTGCTTTCTTTTTCGTTTTGTTTCTTCATCTTCGTAACCTCAATGAATAAAAAAAATCTCATTATTAGCACTTAATATTCTATTATTGGCACTACTGCCAATAATTAACTTTTGCTATTGGCACTGTGTGCTAAAATTTGGAAATTGCAATTAAAAAAAATTCCTATTATTGCCACGAATGCTAATAAAGGGACTATGGTGGAATTATTGTTCCACATGTTGGCACTCGTTATTAATAAAATATAATAAAGATATATTCAAGAAAAAATCTTTGAATCTATTGCCTAGAAGTGTAATTAAGTTTGTCCAATTATTTGGAAAGGGTCAATTAGCCGAATGTCTGCATATTATTACGATTTAAAAAAGCACTCACCTTAAGAAAAATCCAAAATAACAACACCTAATCACGAGCACAAAATAACAGCTGTTGTTTCTAAATCACCATATTGTTTATTGAAACAGTGCTGCCAATTTTTAATCGACAAATAATTTTATTTTTCTTTTTAATTACATACCAAACTTGAATAATCTATGCTTTCCTTATTTTTTTAAACTAAACTCTAAAATGCCAATAATTGGAGGAGTGCCACCAGGTGCATACCCTTCATTCTACATAAAATAAAAAAAAAAAAACTTCAAAACTATAAAAATTTCCTATCAACACATATTTGGACTGATTTACGAATGTAAAGCAACTTCCTAAATTCGAAGCTTTCACTTAGTTAGTTAAGGCATATGCAGACATGTAGGTATGTAAAAACCCTACATTAAATCACATACTTTAAGAAGGAGCAATATCGCTATGGAGATATTCCAGAATATTAACATTTCCTATTTCATCGTTCCAAATTGCAACTAAAGCTATAAAAAATGACGATATGCTATGGGGCTACAATTTTGCATATGAAATTACAAACATTTGCTCAGGGGAAATATGTAGCTCCAAAAGAATATCGCGTTTAGTGTGCGCTATTGGAAAGAGGAAATGTCGCCTCTAAATATGTTTTGGAATGACTTAAAAAAAGGGGGAAAAAAAAATTAAGTATGCATTGCAGTTTTAAAGAGATGCTTATCCTCGAATATTTTCGAAAGCGGAAAAACAGAAGGTGATAGCCACATAACGTTACTGTACTGCTTAAACATGTGAGAATTTTCGATTAGACGTTTTCCACTTGTTGGGAGCAGTACACTTATCGGAAGTTAGAATTATTCTTTCCATTTAATAAGAATAAATAAAAAGATTACACTTTTGGACTTTTTACCGGGTTAAACTTAATTTTGTTCAAGAAAGAATTTTTTGGGATTCTCCGGTATATAGCAAAAGCTAAAAAATGTTCTAATTTGTTATTTCATCACACAACCAATTTTGGTGACAAGTTTCAAGTCTTGGTTTGACTCATCAACAGGTCCCAAATAGCGAAATTGATTGATTTGAAAAACAAATGAAAAAAATGAAAAAAAGAAGAAAGAAATGAAAAGTTTGAGAAAAATAGAAAAAACAATTTTTTTATTTTTTTTTTAAGAAACGGATTCATTCGAAGCGAATAGAACCTGTATACGCCACGCAGTGGCCTGAAAAATAGAAGAAAAGGAAGAAGAAGAAGCGTTTCGCGTCAGCAGAAAACCTTACACTCATCGGTGCAGCTTGGTTTTATGCCTGCTGCATACGCTTGAAAATAGATCAAACTGATCTCTTCTCATATAAACTCAGAATAAATTTGGGGTGTGAATTATATGAGGAAAAAACACTCCTTTTTAAGCTTTTGCTATATACCGGAGAATCAAAAAAAAATTCTTTCTTGAACAAAATTAATAAGAATATAACAGTTGGCAGCGCGCCATTGAAGTGATCGCACGTAATTAGTAAGAGTCTTAGTAAATACAGTGAACAGAATTGCAAACAAACGCAGGTTTAAGGCTGATGAAATATCAGCAGGTGTAGGGAACTTTCCCAAAAAACAAGCTGTTGGTTTAAATAACTCAAAACTATGTGCAATGAGTGTTAATAATAATAATTACTATAAGCCGTTACAAACGGAAGACGAATGTGTCGATATAACTGCTAGTGATTTTGTTAAAACAAAACCTGATATACCACCAATCTGCGTAGTTAAATCAAGCACAAATGCAATTCATGAAGTCTTGAATAACGCAAAAGTTGAAGACTACAATGTAAAAATTCTATCTATTGGCATAAAAATTTTTTGCTTATCTAGTGAATCATATGCCAAAGCATGTAAGGTCTTGTCAGACAAAAAGATAGAATATTTTACTCATGCGAAGAAACAACAAATACCGTTCAAAGCAGTGCTTAGTGGTTTGGACAAAATGGATTTCAAGGTAGTTAAAAATGATTTAGTAAGACGGGGATACAAGTGCTTAGACGTGAGGCGTGTCGATAGGAAAACTAAATATAATCATACTGTAACTATCTATACTTTGAAAAACATTCTATTAAATTGAAGGATTTGCATGACAACTGTAATTACATGTTTCGCACAGTAGTTCAGTGGGATTATCACAGAAAAATCCCGAACAAACCAACACAATGCCACAACTGCCAAATGTACGGTCATGGCTCAAAACACTGCGCATTGAAAACATACTGCCCGCACTGCGCTGGCAACCATACAGCAGATAAATGTGAGTCCAATCCTACGGATAAACCTAAATGTGCTGGATGCAATGATGATCATGAAGCAACATCTCGTGAATGCCCCAAGAAACAGCTGTATATCCAAAGATTTAATAAGAACACCGGAGATAAGCGACAACAAAATAACAAATACTCTTCTGCAGGTAAAAAAAATGGATTTGTAATTAATGACGCAAACTTTCCTTCTCTACCAAAAATAAATGCTGCACAGCCATCTCAACCAACTACTAGTTACACTTGGGCAGCTGCTGTGAACAATGATAAAAACATTAATCCGAATGGAAATGTAAGTGATGAACTCTTTACTATTGAAGAAATAAAATCTCTGATGACTGAAATGATAACTAGGCTTAGTCAGTGCAAAAATAAGCATGAACAATTTAGTATTATCACCGAATTAACTGTTAGATATCTTTATGATTACAAATAATAACTTAAACGCTGTAAATTGTCTAGACAAGCTAACAGTTTGTACCTGGAATGCCAGGGGAATTAGAAATAAGTACTTGGATTTTTTTAATTTTATAGGGTCATATGATATTGACATCTGTTTAGTTACCGAAACATGGCTTAACAATAATGTACAATTCCGTCATTCAAACTACCATTGTTACAGAAATGATAGAGAGACCAGGGGGGGAGGTGTAGCAATTGTTATTAAGAAAAATATCAAACACACTCTTTTACCTCTACCAAAAACTAAACTCATTGAAGCAATTGGGATTGAGATATACACAAACAGTGGCCCCTCAATACAAATATTCTCAACATACTTTCCTGGTGGAAACTCGAGACAGGGCAGTAGAAACCACTTACGCAATGACTTATTAAGAATTATGAGGAGCTCACCTAACGTTTTGTTAGGGGGGGACTTAAATTGTCGTCATAGCGCATGGGGATGTATCAGGGCAAATGCTTGGGGTAATATCTTACACAGCATTGCCTTATCTTCTCCTATCATAATTCTATACACCTATGAACATACCTACATACCCACGTCACCAAATAGTAATCCGTCAACAATAGATTTATTCTTAACAAATTGCCCACGCTTAATTTCCCAACCTAGGGTCGTAAATGAACTTTCTTCTGATCATCTTCCAATTGTCACTCAGGTCGCTATATCTGGAACAATGCAACCCACAGTCTACAACTTTAACTGCGCCAACTGGGCTGCTAATAAAAGATATATTTCTAACAATTTATCGATAGTAAATGTGGAACCCGACACTATAAATGAAACTACTAAAATTGATGATATGATCACTAACATATACAATGTGATTAATGAAGCGATTAATCACTCTGTCCCTAAAATTTCAGTAAATACTACAATAAATCGACCTCTTCCAAGCCATATATTGAGTCTAATTCGCTTAAGAAATACGGCTAGGCAAAAACTAAGGAGATATCGGACAAATGCCCACGCTAACGAGGTTAAGGAATTAACAAAAACCATAAAACGCGAAATATCTAATTTTAGAAATACAAGTTGGAATAACAAATTGGCAACTTTAACCAAAACTGATAGACCTTTCTGGAATATAACAAAACTCATTAAAAACAAAAACAGAGGCATCCCTACACTTAAATATCAAGGCAACAAAATTATTACTAATTTGGAAAAGGCTGAAGTTTTAGCAAATTGTTTTTCAAATAATCACCGTATAGCACATGACTTAAGTGATAGTAATACAAAAATGTTAGTCCAGCAAAGGATTAACGAATTTGCTGTAAATACAGCATCGGACCAGGAAATCCACATAGAACTCAGTCAGGTAAGGAAACTAATTAAAAAGCTTCGACCCAGAAAAGCAAGCGGGATTGATAACATTAAAGGAAATTGTATCAAGGCCCTACCGAAGGTTGCATTAGTCCTTCTTACATTGATCTTTAATTGTTGCTTCAAAATAAAATATTTTTCTTCTCACTGGAAAAAAGCTAAGGTAATTGCAGTCCCAAAACCTAACAAACCAGCGGATGATATCAACTCTTATCGCCCAATCAGCCTTTTACCAATATTCGGTAAATTATTTGAAAAGCTGATTAAAATCCAACTAGCAAACTACTTGGACGCAAATGATATTCTACCAAAGGAGCAATTCGGTTTCAGGAATAATCATAGCAGCACACATCCGCTTGTTAGAATTACAAGACATATTAAAAATAAATTTAGCCACCAGGAATCTACTGGTCTGGTTTTGCTAGACATTCAAGCTGCATTTGATACGGTGTGGCATGACGCACTCATTTTCAAAACGATTACATTTGGTTTTCCTTCCAATTTAGTAGCATTTGTAAATAGCTTTCTGAGAGATAGAACCTTTTCAGTTGTTGTGCAAAATTCTTCCTCTGACGCCAAACTAGTGCCCGCTGGAGTACCACAAGGCTCAGTGCTTGGTCCAACCCTATACACAATTTTTACGGCTGATATTCCAGCCCTAAACAACTGTAATATTACTATCTTCGCCGATGATACGGGGATATGTTCATCATCTGCTATACCAACAGTAATAACCAGCAATCTTCAGATTGCTTTAGATACTATTTATCGCTATTTTTACAAATGGAAAATAAAAATAAACCCTATTAAAACACAAGCGATGTTCTTTACCCGGAAACGTAAAAGCACAAATCTTCCTGCAAACAACTTGAAGCTAAACGGACATGATATACCTTGGACAGAGAATGTAAAATACCTTGGAATTACACTAGATAAAACCCTAACGTTCCAAAGACATATTTCAATTACTATACACAAAATTAATATCCTGACTCGAGTTCTCTATCCTTTGATAAATCGAAAATCTGCTTTGAATATCAAAAACAAGCTTACTATTTTTAAAGTTATCTTTCAAGCAAAACTAGTTTACGGGGCCCCTGTTTGGGGTAAGTGCGCAATGAGTCACTTAAGAAAACTTCAAATTTCCCAAAATAAAATATTAAAAACAATGTTAAACCTGCCTTGGCGTTTCTCTACCATATCGCTACATAACTTAGCAAATGTAAGGCTAGTTACTGATAAAGTAAATACAATTTCTGACCAGTTCTTTGACAAATGTAGTTATTCAGAGAACCTATTAATAAATGAACTTAGACCAATTTAGCACCCTAATTAAGTGAATTGTAGTAAATTAAGATATGTAGGATAAGATCTCAAATAAGGCGTTTTTATGACTTTTTTTACCTTAAGTGAAATGTTTCTGAAATTTAATATATACCTAATTTAATTACAATATTAAAGCTGTAAAGAACAATTGTTCTAATTCTCTAAATCTAAGTGCTTCTTTATAAAATAGCAATGTATGATGTGTCTACAAATAAATTTGAATTTGAATTTAAAATAAGAATATATGTTTTTTTCTTCAAATAACTATCCACTTTGAAATCAATAAGGTAGCAGGAACTTATAAGTCTAATAGTCCTGCGCAGGTAGGTTTGTACATAGGAACGGGTCTATACATTCAAAAAAAATTTTGTGTTCAGTCTAAACAAACTTAGCAGGAAACACTATAAGTGTTTGAGATTCTTCTTGCGACAAAAAATATTATTGCTTTGTTTACATTGGTTAATTTATTAATTCACAGCAAACAATAATACCTACTAGCTTGATCTGAATTATAGTTTTGACTGCAGTGTTTAACGCAAGCGTTTTTTTATTTCGCGTCATTAATTTATTGGTCGATATAAGTAGATAAGTCCTTCTAACGAAACAAAATTATTTTCAGTATACAATTAAGTATTTGATGAAATAACTTAAAATTCTGCTAAAGAAATATAGTTAGTTCACTCGTTAATACCGGCAAACAATAACATGTTTGTCATAAATATAGCAAAGAGTTGACACTACCGAATCTCTTTGCATATCAATGTCTCAACGGACAGGATGAAATAGTTAATTCAAATACTGTTATAAAGATTCGATAGTATCACTTAATATTAATTTTTTATTGTGCTCTCTCTAAAATAACTAACGAAAATACATATGTAGTATCAGAGAAAATGATCACTACCGCTACGTATACTGTTTGCGGACACTGGGTAAGTTATAGAAATATATGTATGTTTTTCAAAGAAATATTTTGTATTTGCATAAGTGAGTTATAATTATAATAGTAAATACTATAAACATACATACATACCTACATGTTAACATTTCGATAAATGCGTTAATTCTCTTACTCTATTATTTTTTTACATTTAAATATTATTTATGCAAAGTTTATTAGTTAACATAATAAATTACATATTTTTTTATTCAATAAATTTTTAAGGGAATATACAAATCTACAAAGAAAACTAAGATGTGGGTCAAACGTTACACTTTCCAGTTGCTGACAGCAATTGAAATTATTATGTATTCAATTAAATAAAATACAGGTATTTCACCTTAAATATGTGTTCTAGAGAATTCAGGAGATTGCACATATCTGATTAATTTGAACGACATGTCAGAGCTGATGTATGTTATGTGGAAAAAGAATGATGCTATCATTTCATCGTTGTGATTTAATAATCAAATGGCTTCTGTAGTCTTTCTACTGATAAAATTATCAGATATTTTTTATAGTAGCACTTTTAAACGATGCTGATGCTTTTGATATTAACATTTCAGTTACTACTGCGAGGTCTGAATTTTGTAAGCGTTTGATACAAGAATATCGTAAGCTAGCATCTATTTCAGCCTGAAACAATGGAAATATGGTTTTATATCAGTATTGTAATTATATATAAACTTACGTGCCAACTCATATCCTTTTGGTTCAGCGAGACCTAGAAACTTTTCAATAAATTCTGCAGTAGTTATTTTTGTGTTCAAAATGGTTTTTCTTCTAATATGGGATTTCCTCCACTCTTCTTTAACTTTTTCCCATGGTGAGACGTTTTTTTCCAGAAAACCTATGCTGAAGTCAATACTTGAGTCAACTTCCTGACTTGAACTTGTTGCAGTGGCTGGTGGGGACAATGCTGTCAAGCTGTCAGCCTTATGAACTATTTTTCTACGTGTGATGATTCCAGCTTGAGATATAGATTTTTTTTGTTATAATAAGCATTCAAATGCTATCCCTTTGCTGCTTGTCCAAATTCTGCAGGGGTATAGTAAACACTTCTACATTCAGTTCCCTTATTAAAAATTATTAAAATTATTCTAGTCAAATGTTGAAAATCTTCTTTTGTTATTCTAAAACAAAACAAATTTCTTAATTTTTTGGCGCAAGTGTTTTAAAATGTCGTATTTCTGTACTTACACTATTTCAGGGTGACGGTTCAATATATAATTTATCAGATTTTTTGAAATAACGATACGATCTTCATTTGTTAAGGAATGGGGCGATTTATCGTATTTATTCAAAATCTCCTTGATGGTTTTTTCAAAATGCGTTCGAATCTCCTAAATAAGATTTTGAATATTATTGGCCCGATAATAGAATAAACTAAAGTCATACTTCTACTCTCCAAGTGTAATGTCTTGCTTCATTGGTTTTGGTGAAATTCAAAAATTCATCTTCTTCAAGACAAGTAATTGTTCTAATTACTTTTGCTGGAGGTGATGCCTGGAAGTCTGCCTCTGTTAAAACGATGACTCCCAAATCTTCGACTTCTGTTAGCGTCTCGAAGTTTTCTTTTATGCAAATAATATTTGTTTTTATTAAAATTTACGAATTTCATATTAGAAATATGAAGAATGAATGATATTTTAAATTTTTAGACCCATGCACTTAATTAGATACGTGAATAAACTTAGTAATATTGACAATACTATTGAAATTGACGTTAATAAGTCTATAAAAATCTTTCAAAATAATAAAATAAGAATTCACCATTATTTGTTGCAGTTGAAGTTTCTTGAAAAATATTGGTGATATTGAGGTTTCCTTCCGTTTCTATTTGATTTTCAGCAAGCTCGCTTTGGGTGCTTCCATCATTCGATATCATTTCGGATTCCTGCAAAATTAAATTATCTTGGTATCTTTTAATATATTGGACGTCAGTTTGAAGCTACAAGACATTTTAAAATTATCAGCAAATAAGGAAATAATTTTTAGTGAAAATTTTCCAAAATCCCAATTTTTCCATTATTATGTATGTCTTTAAGTAAATATAGGATTTGTTTGGCTTTTATTTTATTATTTTCGGACATTTTAACCTATATATTATCAAATAGTATACCTCTATTTAAAAAAAGCTCAAAAATTTCTCATCGTTTAACCTGATATTCATTGAAAATAATTTCAATGTCAGTGAAAAAAAAATAATTGAACACTTCGACCCAGCGTTCGCAGAAAGATCTTATTAGCATAATACTTGGTTAGGCGATCATATTGTACCATGCTGATGAAACTTCTCTGATTGCTGCGCTGGGTCGAAAAACTTAATATATTTTTATATTTTATAGGTAAAATAGGCAGGATTGCAGACACTTTTAATATGCTGTTATTAAGGGAAGTTAGGTTACGAATTTCCTATTAACAACTTTTACATTAGCGTTAAAATATAATATTTGAAGGCGGAATACCAAGGATTACAATAAAAGTCCATTCAATATTAAAGCTATATGAAATATTTTCACTTACCAATGTTTGCTTAGGCTTCTCTATAATTTTTTCAGAAAATTCACTGTTTTCACTGCACTGCACTAATGTAAGTTCAAACACTTTGACTATCAGTTGCAAAATGACCGAAACAGAAGCACATGCCAGACTAAGCAATTACTCACTTTGGGGCATGTTTGTATGACTCATTTTATAATTGCTTACAAGCATTTACAATTCGAAGTGTTTACGGCAAACAAGATGAAAAAATACTACTTCTCTCACATATTTGAGATATTCGCCAATAATATCTCCATTATTTCAACTTGAATATTATTTCCTTCAACTAAGGCGGGTGTTTCCAGCATTTAATGTAATTATTTGAGTCGCATGGAACATCATCAAATCTTTTAATATTGCATGGAAACACTTAAAGTATTTGATGTAAATACATTTATATTTATAACAAAAACTACTCAATTGGAGGAAACATTTTATCACTGCAAGTATATTCTGCAAACTATTAGTAGTGGTGGGAAATTATAATCGTTATTTAAAAGTAACTATTTCTTGGTGTAAGCATTATATAATTTTATGGAAACACTTCCCAAATACTTATTTTTTTCAGTATAGTGAATGGATTTTCGTGGTACTTCTTTGATTGAGTTGAATCGAAAGAAATTTAATTTTTCATTTAAAAAAAAAATACTAGTAATTAATAGAAATGATTCTTAATTATCGAATGAATCTTCATGTTTTCGCAATACAGTTGATGTTTTTATGAATATTTATATTTTTTTTTCTTAATTAGTCTACAAACAAATAAAAGACGTACTACATACTTAAAAAAAACCAAAGAATTTTCAACAAATATTATCTATAATATGAATTTTTATTAAATCCAAATGTGATCGCCAAAAAATAGTGTTCTTATAGGTTTAGTATCTGCTGATTGAATGAATCTATGTTCCAATGTCAATTGTAAGTACGGTTGTACTTATTTCGGAGAATCCTCTAATATTGAATTTCATGTAACATTTAATAGCGCAAATCACTCAGAATCAGATAGATGGAGATTCTGGGGAAGACGAAGCAGTGGTTTTAAAATAATTTATTACTCCAAAGAAGAACTCGTTAAAATCTTGCATTATCTGGAAAGGAATTATAATGAAAAGGATTTCAAGACAATTTTAGCTAACCCGATAAGCATTTGAATATTTATTGTAAATGATTACACCGCATGGTGGCCGTCCACGTATTCCTGTGCAAGAGTTTTTTTTGTATAAAGTTCAATTAGTAAAGTACGTAAGTGAGCGATTTAGAATAGAAAAGTCTACTTTCTCATACAATTTCTTCCGGATAATAGACGCACTAAATAAAATAGCTTCTACAGTCATAACTAAGCCAATAGTGGAAAAACCAAATGAGATTTGACATGTATTCCAGGAGATATCAGGGCTTTCTAATGTAAAACCGCCTAAATATCCAACGTATATTGTTACACAAACCAAACAAAAATCAACTCAATTACTCGTCAAGCCAGGTGTGGCAACAAAATGCGTTATATTAATTGTTTTGCTGGGTCTTCGAGTTCTGTGTGTAACGCAAAAATTTTTCAGAACTCTGTCATTTATTCGAAGGCGAAAATTCGAAAAATGATTTTTTGCCAATGAAAATGAATTACGACAAAAGTAACTATAGTAAGACATTATGGGCCAACATATACACTGCTGGCATGCATCACTTTATTACTTTTTGTGGATGAGAGACATTCGAAAGTCAAGTCTATATTCCTCCCCCGCAGTGTCTTTCATCCACGTGTCGTGTCCCAAAAGCAATCGAACGATAATTCAACGATTAATTCTAATAAAACTGCTTGAAAATGACAACACTCGAGTTACTCACATATAAATCTTTATTTTACTCGACACTGACCCTAACTTAATACAAAATTAAGACAAAGCTAACCCGAACCGAACGGTAACTTGACACCTGAAAGTTACAACGCGACTTATCACTTAACGGCACTCGCCAGACCAGTCATTGGTCTTTTATTGCCCCAATATTTGGAAGTAAGCTTGTACTCGCAACGCGGATGTAAACAAACGACAGCAACCTTGTCGTTTGTTCTACCGGTTGCAGCACCTGAGTTGCTTAATTGTAAACAATCGCCTTACATAATAATTACCATGCGAGGTTAATTATTATTGTAATCGTCGATTGCTCCACTAAGCGCTCATCGTAGCCAGCTGTTGGGCTAATCAGCAAAACAACCGACAGTTGCAGAACAATACCATGCGATTGCTGATTATTTCGCTGTAATGCCTTTGGCTGCTGGAAGAATCTTCCGTATATTTGGCCATAACACACGAGAAGAGATGTATGCTAGCAGGGTCTACGCCTAATCAATGAGAGTGAGGTACAGGAACATGATTACTAAAATTCAAATAAAATAAAATAAATATTCAAAAATTTAGACTAAAGCTAAAATTACAAAATACAAAATTATTGGCAGATAGGAAATCACAGCTTATCGAGCAATTTGCTCATTGTGTCTGTGAAAGTCTAAGTGGCTTCTCTTAATGCTTAGGTCGCATATTTCATATCTTTCGCGACTTCCTTTTAGACGCGAATTCATTCCTCACGAAAGACTCTTTTTTCTTCATCATTTATCTCTTTGTTCTTTATTCTCTCTTGACGGGCCTGTCAAGTGCAGGAGTAAACGCGCCCCTATTTTTGTTTTTTTTTTGCGTAGACGGTGGTCCTAGTGCAACAGTATCTTCTCCATTTTTCTCCTGTTCATGTTATTTTCGGTCATTTGGCACTTTTTGCAGTGGCGTGTAAGTTAGCGTTAGGTCTGTACCAAATATTTCTTCCAGTAACGAACGTCATGGGAGCTGCGTCAGTTTTGGCGTTATTATCTCGAATGGGTGGAAACTTTTATTTAAGGTTTTGAAACTTAAGTTTATACTAGTAGCCTGTCCATTCGAAAGCGTTGTCTTTCATGTCCTGAGCCATTTTCTCCCATACGTTATCATTCTTTAATGAGGTATCTTTAATTAATCCTTCATGCTTTTTGTAAGATACCAACATGGACTTTATTTTCCCCTCAGTCCACAATTTTCTGACTGAAATAATATTTAATATTAATAATTTCTCATTTTTTTTTCAAATTTAGATCTTCCGGTACACCACACGGATTCCTTGAGGTGAGCTGATAAAAAATCATTTTAATTAAAAAGCTAGAATTGGTCTAAATGTCCAATTATTATGATACCCTAGACTAGATGAATACTCGTATGTCATCCACTTGTGCAGGTTTTGTTTTTGAAGTGGTATTTTGCAAGTATATCCATAACGTTTCTATTATAACCAATTTTACAGGATTTCATATTGTGAAGAAGTTTTCAGTTAATTAAAACCGTACAGGACTGATTGCTTTCATAGTATATAGATAAATCTTAAAATTTTATATGGCAACTCCAAGAGGGGGTTTCCCGATTTAGTTCATTTCTGAAATTGTATTTACTATTTTTATGACAGCATTATGACAAAATTTCAGCGCTCTACTTTGACGCGTTCTCAGGTAGTGTCCAAATATGTAGTGAAAAACAAAATTATTGTATGGCAACTGTTCGAAGGAGTTACCCGATTTGCCCCAGGCTCGAACTAAATTTTACTTTTTTTTTTTTTAAAAGACCATGTTCAACATTTCAGCTATCTAACACAGCGTCTACACATGCCATGGCGATTGCCATTTCCATATGGCATGGACAGTTTAGATGCTTTAGCCATGCCATTTCTTATGGCAAAACTAATGGCAAACTCCATGGAAAGCAATTACGGCAGGCCATCGCGCTGGCCATCACGATGGCCATAAATCTGACATGATCAAAGTAAAGTTAACGTCAAGGGAAGAATTAAGCAGTGTTGATCATTTTTATTATAAGCTTTTGACTGTAGTTAGTGCCGTTCAAAATGTGTGAGGTTAAAATAACCAAAGAAATGACGATTCAATTGATAAATTTTTATAAGCAATATGAATGTTTGTGGAACACAAACAGTGCTCTTTACAAAAGAGTTGACTTAAAAAAGAAAGCTTGGGAAGATATTTCGACAAATTTTAAAACTACAGTGGATAATTTAAAAAAGAAAATTAAGTATCTAAGAATTGCTTATATGGCAGAACGGAAAAAAATTGAGAATTCGAAGAAGTCAGGATCCTCGGGGGATATTTACAAGCCAGCCTTGTTTTACATTGAGGAACTTGATTTTCTCCATGGAACGATACTTTTGAGAAGTGCATTGAGTGCATTGATAACATGACAAATGTATTATTTTGATTTAAATATCACTTTTAATTAACTACTCTAACTACTGTTTGTTATTTTAAGGTGATAGCTAATGATATCGAAGAAGCCACTGAGGCGGAAGATCATTTTCTAAACCAAGCCGAAGATGCAGAAGAAGTGGGCGAAGTTCAGTGTTATAAGAAAAAAAGTTGGTACGAAGACAGTAGGCCAAGAAATAAGAAATCATCTCAAAAGCAGATGAAATACGACGGCGCTATTGCAGCAATTGTTGCGTCAGTGAAACCGCAGGAAGAAGACAAGAATGTATGTTCATCAATTGCAAAGAGTATCGCTCTGCAATTGAAACAGCTGCCACATCTTGATTCAACGAAACTCATGGCAGATGTTCAATCGTTGGTTTCTGAGCGAACACAGGAGGTCCTGATAAGGCGCTTAACAGTAAGCAGTAACATCTCGGGATCCAGTTCATCCTTCCAGTCTAACTCAACACCGATTAGAATACCAAATCATGTAAGTCGCAGTAGTGGCACAAGCTCAAATATATCTGGAACATCATTAGGGTATACTAATGTCAAAGTGTTATTAGAAGCAATGTCAGATGATGATATAACATTTGAATAAAATTAAAATGTGGTTCCTTAGTTAGTTTGGATTTTATTTATCTTTTTCCATTGAAAATCTACATTTCCTTCATTAATGAAATACACTGATAACTTATCTCGTATTCTATTCAAAAATTTATAGCCATCAACGTGTTGAGTTCCCAGAGCAGTGATATGGTCCGGCAAAGATTCTGCCACTGTTACGTTATCTTCAACAGGAGCAGTTCGTTTTTTGGCAACAAAGTTATGAAGAGCACAACACGCTCTAACAATTTTGTCACAAGTAACCGGAGATACCTCTATTGATTTATGGAATATCCTAAATCTATTAACCAATCTTCCAAATGCCATTTCGACTATCATTCCTGCCCGGCATAATCTGTAGTTGAAGATTTCTTGAGGAATTCTCAAATTTCTATTTCTATTGTAAAGTTTCAATAGGTTTTTATCTAACGAAAACGCATCATCACTTATAAAAATAGAAGGTATTTATGCAGTTTGTTCTGACAGTCGATTTGTGTTTGGAATTTTTTAAACAGTTACTTTGTATACGCCTGTATAAAGAACTATTTTTAAAAATAGTACTGTCTGAAGCTTTTCCATTAGCACCAACATTAATATAAATGAATCGACCATGTGCATCAACTGCAGCAAGTAAAATGATACTGAAAAATCCTTTAAAATTATAAAAGGTTGAGCCGGAGTGTGCTGGAGCAACAATGCGAATGTGCTTCCCATCCAAAGCCCCTAAGGTATGTGGAAATTGCCACATAATCTGAAAATCATTAGCAATTTCAAGCCATTACCTCTCTGTGTGTGGAATCTACAATCATATTGGATAACGTTAGTCTGGCTTTTTACTAAGTAATCTGCATCTATACCTTCATATATAACGGTTGGAGGACATCATATATCGTATATAAAACTTCTGGTATGAATTTACTAATAGTTTTCCTAGAAATACGTGATAATATTTCTAAGGATCTGTAAGAATCTCCCGAGGTGATAAATCTTAATGTCAATGTAAGGCGTACTTTTGCAGGGATGGAATAGCGCATATGAGTGTCACATTTTCTAATAGTTGGTTCTACCTATAATAATTCAAATTTCCAATAACTGTTACTTCTTACAAAAAAGTATACTTACCACTGAAAGGAGTTCTTCATATTTTTCAGCAGAAAGTCTGCCAAAATTGCTGTACTCCTCTTCACAATACATTAAATCCTTTAAAATGTTCTCAACTATTTCAAACTTGTCTGGTTTTATTAAAAATGGATTAACCCACATTTTTCTCTCATGACTTTCACTTTCGTCTTGTATTTCCTCTAATTTCTCTAAATCTTCTAAGCACTTTATTGCACGAATATATGGCTTTCCTCTCTTCGATGCCATATCTTCAAATGAAAATATGCGCCATGAATTGCCCATCCCAATAATGTTTGACAGTCATGTCATAAATTATGGCGATAGCGATGGCAACAGATATGCCATGTGTATACGCAGTGTAAGGTCATGCGTTCTTGAGTTATCGTGAGGACGGACGGCAAAAATTTAGGGTATAATAATGAAAACCAAAAATGACAAATATATTGCGGTTGTGTTAGTTAGCTATGCTGGAATGCTCCTTAGATTATTGTAGCAAAATGGAAAGACTATGAACATAATACAAAGATAACAAGGTATGGCCGATTCGAGAGGAATTTTTTGTGTTGCTACGTCATGAAGTGTCATTTGTGTCATTTCCAGAGATTTTTTTTTCATTTTTCGTATTTTATTGACTGAAATATGTTTTGAATATATTAAAATATTTAAAAAAAAACATTAGTTTCTTCGTTTAAATCACTTCGGGAAACGTAATTATATGCTAGTGGGAAAGCAAAGAAATTTCCAAATAGAAATTTTTTTTCACTGTGATAAGGACGATTGAAATTGAGACGAAGAAATTTCTGACAATTGTCGCCAAAGGAAGCAAGCAACTAATTGACAGATTTTTCGGCCATACCTTGTTAATCTTGGTATCATGGGCTATGAGGAAGAAAAACTTAAGCATTATTCTTCATGTAGTAGATTCGCATCGATGTGTTCCTTTCAGTCATGGAGCTAGTAAACTACGATATTTTCAAACCGCGAACATAATATAGAGATTGAAACTTTATTAAGAATTGAAGAAATTCAATAGAAGAAATCCCATTTTATATCGCAACATTTTTAATCTAATTTTAAATATATAATTTCGTAATTTTTTTAAAATATTTTATATTTTTAAGAATTTTGCTAGTGCCCCAGTTATTTTCTAATAATATTTCTTGTCGTTGCCTTTGTATGGCTGACATCATATAAATAACCCTAAACCTTCCGTCAACTAACAAGGACAATTCAATTGTAAACATACAAGCTGGCATTGAAAAATTTTATAATTTGTAATTGAAACAACTAAAGTTGCCTGAAAATGATTTCGTACGGCGAAACTCCGATTATTTCCGCAGCACAGCACAGAGCATTTCTTTGCCATAATTCAAGACTCCTGAGTTTCGATTATACAAAATCTCTTGCACAAATACTTCACTATTGTTTATCATTATTCTTACGTATATGTAAATCGCTTTTTATCACTTCTTACAAAAAAATCACTAGAAAACCACCTTAAATTCAGAAATGTGAGGAATGACACCAAATAAATAACCCAGTCCTCTTGTCATTTCTCCACCCTGTCTAAAAAAAGAATGATTATCACATGCGCAGGAATTTCACACAGCATAGCCTATTCTTTTTACTATATAAGCTAAGGGTAGCACTCACTATATCATAGGGTGTGACGCGAATGCCCACCACATTGTATGGGGAAGCAGTGACACCAACAGACGAGGTGAGTACCTTTTTGACTATTTAGTTAAAAATAATATAGGCATAGCTAATATAGGGAATGAGCCAACATTCTGCAACGCCATTCGCCAAGAGGTGCTGGATTTAACACTCATCAGCCCAAATATGGCGGATGCCATTGCAAACTGGCATGTCTCAAGCAAGCCCTCAATGTCGGACCATAACCATATCAAGTTCGATATTAAGGGTTCCCCTATGCAAAGGGAGGAGATAAGAGTTCCACGTCTCACTGATTGGAATTCCTGCAGAGAATACATCAGAATGGGTCTAGAGGAGCTCGAAAACGGTCAAATTGAGAGCCGTATGGATCTAGACCGTACCTCCTCCCATATGCACAGACTGATCATCTGCTGCTATGAACAAAGTTGTCCTGTTAAACAAAGGGAAACAACGCGAGCTGTGCCTTGGTGGAACAGTGAACAAGATAGATTAAGAGACAATTCTAGAAGGCTCTTCAACAAGGTAAAAGCAACAGGTGCTTGGAATGAATACAAGCGCGCCTTGACTGAGTACAATAAAGAGCTTAGGAAATTCAAGGGAAGAGCTTGGAGAATTCTCTGCGAGAGACTTAAAAAGTTCTCTCTTCCCCAATAGTATCGGCTTCTACAGAAAGACGATGGCTGCTACACGAGTAGCCGGGAAGAAACAGTCAGTTTTTTATTACAAACTCATTTTCCCGATTCGAGAGTTATGCAAGATGACGACAAAATCCCTGAAGAGCTAAGACCTGAATGCAGGCCTTCCAATAGGATTAAAAGTCTCTGGTAGAATCTTCACCCCAAGGACAGTTAAATGGGCCGTCAACTCCTTGAAGCCATTCAAACCGCCTGGCGCTGATGGCATCTTTCCAGCCCTACTTCAAAAAGGGCTAGAAGAGATACTGCCAAATCTCTGATCTATTGCAAAATGCCCTAAACATAGTTTGCAACTGGTGCCAAACAATTGGACTTCGAGCCTATCCTGGTAAGAGAGTAGTTGTTCCCTTCACGAGAAAAAGGAAGCTTTATTTACGATCACCATCTGTTGAGGGAACAGTGGAGGAATTCTCAAAGCAGCTCAAATATCAAGGTATTACCTTGATAACGGACTAACCTTGAACTCTCACTTAAAACGAGTACTAGATAAGACTACATTTGCAACATGGACATGCCGCAGGCTTTTTGGCAAAACTTGGAGTCTTAAACCAAAAATGACTCTTTGGTCATACGCATCTATTATAAGACCCACGATCACATACGCCTCACTCGTTTGGTAGCCAAAAATAAAACACAAGACAGCTCAAACTAGTTTGCAAAAGCTACAACGGCTTGCATGTATAGAGTAACCGGTGCCATGCGTACCTGCCCGACTGCGACCTTAGAGGCTATGTTGGACCTGCTACCCTTACAAATAATTTTGTTGGCCGCTTGAAAGTCCTCCAGGATATCATAGAGGACCCGATGGTGGGACCGTCAACAGTGGCACACTGGGGACCTACCCTTTGAGAAAGGATCTCTTAAATCGTACACGGATGGGTCCCAAATGGAAGGTGAAGCAGGTGTTATGAATCCACTAAATCAGTCTTACTTATTACCCAATCTCGGATTCATAACCCAAAACTAAACCCTAATTCTGCATTCATAATGCCTAACATCCTATCATCACTTTACCGCAAAATGCATTTCACAAGAATTCAAGAAATTCATTACAAACTCAAATTATGAATTCTTAAACACACCCAAGTGAATGCAACTAACAATAAATAACAGTCGACAGGTACCCGTAATTCTATCCCATTTGGCGCGTGCCTAAAATGATCATGATTTCTTCCACATGCTTCACTCATAAAGACGAATGAAGAAACAATTAAAGCCAAATACGTGACTACGTCACCGACCGATCTGAGACCGGCGAGTTTACCAACAGGTGCCCCGTAGAATGGCTGCACTTCGTTGCATTGATAAAGTGACGTGAAATTTCATGAATTATGATGACCCTGGATGTTGTTATGCATGAAATCGTTCGTCGAACCTTTTTTCAATAATTATTCCGTTCGATTTCGGGAATTTTGTTATTTCCGCTCAAATTTCTTGATTTTATTCCAAAATTTGATAATTTGTGGAAGGGAGTATCATCCCCATGTTAACCAATTTATATGAATTTGGTGATAGTTGGACTAGGAATTCAGAGAGTATTCTACAGCAAATTAGGAGAGTCCCCCTACCAGAGGTAAGGCCTCCTAAGTTACCTAAAAGTGTTAAACTACAAGTAAAGAAGTAAAGTCTAAAAACTAAAAGTGCTAATTGCTAGTGAAGAAGTTAAGGTCTAAAAAATTAAGTTGAGACCTCTGAACAATATAGCCCAGACTTGGGAACTAAGGAAACAAAATAAAAATAAATCTAATTCTTTAAAAGGTTATTCCAGGTCTTTTATTTTTGGTATATTCTGTTACCCTGAAGAGGAGTAGCAGTTATAACAAAATATTGGTGGCAGCGGTGCAGATTTTTTGCAAGGTTTGTAAGCACCTGTAAAACAAAACCCGAAGAAGCAGCAAGAGTGTTATATTTATATCCACTACTTACAGTTGTCGGGGGTATTCACAGTTTTCGTTTTCCGATTTTCTAGCTCTTATTCCTTGTTTTGGTGTTTTTATTATTTGGTTTTTGTTAAAATGAAACACTACACTTGAACGTTATTTTTCTTTTCCTCTTTATTTTTTTTTTATTCACTAGTAACTTTTCAAGAACAATTTCTGCTGTTATTTTCCAAAAACTTTTAGGTATCAACTTTTTCCCTATTTTACAAAAATAATTCTCTAAACATAACCTTTACTTCATCAAGGACTTTTTACAACACCATTTTTTTTTCTTAATTAAACGAAACTTTTCTTCACCAAAAGACCGAGACCGCCCGCTGAGACCACGCCGCTTTTACGTTTTCAAATCAACTCAACTCTTGATCAAATTCATCGTGATCAAGAGCCATTGTTCAGGATAGAAAATGCTAAATTGCATTTTCTTATCCTGAGAAAATTTTACTTTTTAATTCTGGACTTGTCTAGAATTATTCGCGTTGAACGATGGCTTCAAAAATGTAATCTTACACTTTTTAAAACATCAGCCACCGTTTGAAATCGCGACGCGCATATACATACAATGCATTTATGCTGCGCGCGTTTCTTATTGCGAAAGCTTTTTTCGTAATATGTATGTACGTATGTACATACATATTGTATTTTTCGCGACAAATCGTACTGAAGGTACGATTTGCTTTTTTGATTTCTTTTTTAATTAAATTGTTGAAATGACAAATTTTGCTGAAGGCAAAATTTTGTCGTGGAAATTTTAAAGTAAAACGACTTGGGGTGTAAAAAGAAACTTTTGTTTTTCCCAAGTCGTTTGATGGGAAAAATTTTATGACTTGTTTGGAATGTGAAGAAAATTGCTGATGCAATTTTCTTCACCCTTTTTGGACGATAAACTAATCATGTTTTGTGCATGATTAGTTTATTGAATTTTTATATTTTATGGTTTTTTTTTATATGCCCAATTTTAGGTTTATGCAAAAATATTATTTATTTTAGGTATATAACAAGAGTGCAGCTAAGTTTAAATCCTAATGTGCTGGCCCAGAGCAGAATCGCCCCTAAGAATAGAGGAGTCCCTCTTTATTGACGGCATATTGGACGACTTCGCCTATTTTTCAGAAGACAGCGAAGATTTTAATCACTTAGAGAGCTACCTGGACGATTCATTGGAGAGTTATTCTGACCCCCAGGAGCATCTGAGCTACATCAGCCCTCCGGACGACAACGCCACGGACGGAGACAACTTGGTGGACCTGCTAATTGACGTCCTCATTGAGAACACCGACCGGACGCCCGAAAGCATCTACAGCGAAATCCACAAAGGCATCCTGGAGCGGGAAGAAGAAGATAGCTGGGACTTCGACATTTTTAATAAAGTGTGGAACAAATACCACAACAATAGGAGTAACGTAAGATAGATTAATTTTAATTTTAATAAATATATATATATATATATAAATTTTAATTTAAAAAAATACATAGTATTTAAGATATAGACTAGATAATAAGTTGATGAAAAGAAAAAATTAAATAAGTAGACAATGTAATATATATATATATATATATATACATATACTCTACTTCTTTGTCTCAGACCCAGCCATAATTTCTCTTCTCCTCTGGTTTAAATAGGTAAAGGTATTCTTTCCGGTGTTAGAACATTTTTTACAATTCTTTTAACATCGACAAATTCTTATATAAATTTTCTCTTGAGGAAAAACGAATAAATTCCTATCAAAGTGGAAGGCAGAAAAACGATTATAGTAACCGAATCGCAAAGAAGCGTTCGTGACGCACTTCTATCAGGGTTAACTTCACACCGAAGGAAACCCACTAAGAAAACTGCACAACCAGTAAGAAAGCGATCAGGGCATAGCAAAATGGCAGAGCCAGAAACGCTCACTCTTAATGACGCCAAGTCATTAATACCCGAATGCGACGGAAATTCTGAGAACTTGCATAGGTTTCTGAACCTATGCGAAATGTTTCAAAGAGAGGACTTAGCAGAAGCCTCAAAAGCTCTTTATCTACAGGTGATAAAAGCTAAATTAGTCCGAAGGGCATACGACATTGTTAAATATGCCGATATTAACAATTGGAAGGAGCTTCAAAAAGCCCTCCAAGACCAATTACTAAAATCGGGTTCTCGTATCTCTATCCAGAACGAAACTCTATCTCTGAAGCAAAATTCTAAAGAAGAGACTAAAGAATATGCTTTTAGAGCACAAAAATTATTGGCTCTTTATAACGACGCCACTTCTAGCCTCACTAACGAGCAAACTCTTAAGAATCTTTTATTGGAAGAAAATAAGAAAATGGTACTCAGAGCTTTTGAAGACGGTTTAAAAGACCATTATATCCGTCTCCTCACAAAAGTCAAAAGCCCTACTGAACTTAAAGATTCAATGAAATTCGCTATAGAGCAAGCCGAAAGGAGTAGTACTTTCAGTACTTTTAGTTGTGCAAAGTGTCACAAAAAAGGGCACACCGCTGAAACTTGCTTTTCGTTTAAAGTAAGAACAGAGAGCCCCAGACTTGTTTGCTCATACTGCAAAACCCCAATCACCACGTTCTCGAATATAGAAAGCCTCTATTTCAACAACAACAATACAGGCAACCTGTAAACAATTTCGTGTCCAGATCGCAACAATATCCCCAACAGAATAGAGCTTTTCTATATCAGCAGCCGACTAGAGTTCCCCGCGACAATTTCCCTCCTATCCACAAAACAATAGATCTCCATAGGTATCTACACCCCCTAACGCAAATAATCCAAATAGAAATCACAACATTAGGACCGCGAGCAATTGGAAAAATCCCAAAGAGCAAAGACCAACAAACTCCCGAAATATGGGGAAACCGGAAAACGGTCTTCGGCGAGACGAGTTGGCGGAGTCTCAGTCTCGCCTAAATCAAATGACTTTCTCAGCAGATATTCATTCCCAGCCAAGAAGTCAACAACAGAATTAAATATCCCATTGATAAGTGATCACCATTCGCTAGTAGTGACGATCGCAAATTCAATTACAGCTTTTAATACTAGCACTTTTCTTATTGATACAGGAGCTGAAATATCAGTCCACAAAGTTAAAAGAACTCTAGGTGATACTCTAGTAAATAAAAATGAAAGCATCACTGTTTCCTCACTAGCAGGTAAACCCCTGTCCACGCTAGGGACAGCTGAATTCAATTTTAAAATAAACGGTGACGTATTCACGCACCACATTCACATGGTTCAGGGCAACTTACAATTAAAATACGATGGTATATTAGTTCACGATTTTTTTAACAAATTTTCATGCTTGATTGATTATAAAAAAAAACATTGACATTAAAAATACCCATTATTAAAATGGATTCAATTAAGAAGGCAAATACAATTATCGAGTATGGAGGTTTGCAAGACCCAAGCTCAGAGGTATCCCCCCAAATAAGAGTAAATAGCAGGTATGGAGGTTTGAAAGACCCAAGCCTAAATAAAAGGGTCAATAAATAGACCCCTTCAAAGAAAGGCGAGTCACATCGTATAAATATTCAAGCAAAAACGAATATCAAACAGACCCCTGTGAAGAAAGGCGAGTCTCAATATAAAAATTGTAAATATTAAAGCAGATATTAATGAAATATTGATATATATTTTACATGAGCTTCAACAAATATATCAACAGTTAAAAAATGAATTATTGGTGATAAATGCGTTACATCAGCATATATTACACCCTCTGATTTTGACAGCCAACGATATATCACAAATATATAGTGAAATCAGTAAAAGACGCATGACAAACCTCTTGCTGGACTTCAAAACTGTCAGTCAAATAATTCAAACTGATTCTATACAGTTAGATAACAAACATTTCATCGTATCACGCTTCCACTGCCCGAAAATACAGTATATACACTTAATAAAGTAGCACTCGAAACCAACAGTATTTAGAAATGATAACACTAGATTTTAAGAATACTGCAAAAGGTCTAGTACTACGAGTGATATAATAAATATTTTTTATCAAGTCCAACCTAGTACACTTATAGTTAACAAAGTCAATTGCATGGCGAACTTATTCAATAACCCGCTAAGAGGACCTGCTCCTTGCGAGCATGGAACAATGAATAATATTGTAAATACCCTAACAAAAATGGTCAGGCAAACTTCTTGGCTTTTTCTCAGAGGCAACTCTTTTGACAAACTGTAGTAATCATTTTGGTCATTTAACCATCAACGGCACTGGAGTCCTCGTTTTAAAACAACCCTGTACGTATACGTTAGAAAACTATAGAATTCCTTTTGAAACCAGCTTCAGTTATTATCCCCCAATACACCAACCCGAACTCTACAATGTTTCTAAAGTATCGTTCACACAAGATCTTTATGACTAGCTGCAAAGTAAATTTAATATTACCGCAAATCTTTAAGTAAATATAACTTCTAAGGCTTTCGCGGTTGCTTACTGACATTTTTAAATACGTTTTCCGGATTAGCCGCGTTATAAATAAATTATTTAATGAGTGCTGAAACAAGTACTCACCCCGAACGTTTCGCTTCAAGTTACATTGAGCGTGGTCACCGGGTAACTGCGTGGTCACCGGGTAACATACGATCGGAGCTACGCAGATTGTACCGGTGCGTATGCTGTTGCTGTGGTTGATGCATTTGTAGTTGCTATTGTGCAGAATTTTACGAACAAACATAACTCACTACGTCACTTTTTAAGCCAAGCTTATTTCGGATTAACCCTAAGGATGGGATCCCAAGTTCGTGAAAGCTGGAAACTGTTGTCGTGATTGAAATTAATTCGACGTTTTATTTCAATCGCCTCATGAACAAGACGAGGAGTATAATAAGGCTCGCGAGCCAGGACTTCTGCCTTTTCAAAATGAATCCAATGATGTTCCGTTGGATGGTCCAGAATATGCTCGCAAATTGCTGATTTTTCCAGCTTGTTCTTGCTTACAGCATTTATATGTTCTTTTAGGCGGGTAGCAATACTTCTTTGTATTTGCCCAATATAATATGACCCGTAGCTACAAGGGACTGCATATACGTCTGGTGTTTGGAGTGAAAAGCGATCTTTTGGTGCTTGCAGGTGATATATCACCTTCTTGGGTGGTAAAATGAAGGATTTCACACCGTGTCGCTTTAAAACTTTTCCCACTCTTTCTGTGACACCTCTAACATAGGGCAGGAAGGCTCTCTTCTGGTTTAACCTCTCCTGACTTCTGTTCCTTTCCCTTGACAAAATAGGCTTTAAAGTCCGTTGTTTTCTTGTGTAGCCATTGAATTTCAGAACATTATGCACATACTTAAGTTCTGCCGCCAACTGCCCGTCATCACAGATTCTGTGGGCACGGTGAACTAGTGTGGGGACGACGGATCTTAACTTTTCTGGGTGGTGGTGTGAGGTAGCATATAGGTAACGATTAGTGTGCGTTATTTTGCGATGAACTGTGTCCTAACGTGCCGTCATCCTTCCGTATAAATTTAACGTCCAAAAACGCCAGGGTCTTGGAGTGTTGAGAGTTTAGATGTTGTAAGAAACTCTCGATTTCAGATCTTTTTAAAATACAGACGGTGTGATCCGCATACCTGAGCCGCACTTTAGGTTTTTGTTGTGAACTGCTTAGAGCTCTTTTCTCAAAATGCTCCATCCATAAGTCAGCAACTATAGGCGCTAAAGGCAGGTTCATGACCACACCATATTTTTGTAGATAAAACTGGTTACAGAAACTGAAGTATCCAGATGTTAAACAGAACTCCAAAAGAGGCATATGTGAAGCGCTAATGTCGGACGATGAAATGAGCTGTTGAATGATCCCATTCTTAAAACATCTTCAGGGTTTAATCCGAAATAAGATTGGCTTAAAACGTCACGTAGTGAGTTATGTTTGTTCGCAAAACTCTGCACAACAATAACTACAAATGCATCAACCACAGCAACAGCATACGCACCGGTACAATATGCGTAGCTCCAATCGTATGTAACATTTCAGGCAGTTACCCGGTGACCACGCTCAATGTAACTTGAAGCGAAACGTTCGGGGTGAGTACTTGTTTCAGCACTCATTAAATAATTTATTTATAACGCGGCTAATCCGGAAAACGTATTTAAAAATGTCATTAAGGTAAATACTCATAGAAATCATAGCTTCGCCCTCGTTAGTGAGAGTAAAGATTTAGATGATTTGGAAAGAGAAATAAATTCAGTAAAGTCAAGTTGGGAAAGAAAAAGGCACCAAATTCAATCCCATGCCCATACAGCAATAAGAATAGCGTTAGTCGCTGGATTAATTTTGTGCATGGCTTTAAAATATCTATTACGGAAAAGAAACTTCACTATTGAAGCAAATTTAAAGCCCATAATCTCATACCCTACTCCTCGAAGATCCGAAGAGATCGTAAGTATCCCCTTAACCCCGATAGCAGTTTCCGAAATACCCGCAAAACATCTCCCGGAAAAGGAAGAGCCGAACGCAATTCCTATTCCAAAAGCACCACTTCTAAAACGATTGTGTCACGGAAACTTGATCAAAAACCACCAAAAATTACCCTTGAACACACCCAACATGAAGTCATATATGTATATATGAAGTTTAAAGTTATCTCATGAAGGGCTTGAGACAATGGTACGGTCAAAATTAAATATATATGTATGATTACAAGGAAATATTTTTATATTTTTATGGCTTAGTTATTTTTATTTTACTATTTTTCTTTTATATATTAGTATCTTTTTGTGACTTAGCTAAAAGTGGGGTAATGATTTTTAATGATAAAAAATTGTAAAGTTTTGAAATAATGAAAATCAAAAAGTTTTCCGCTGTAGGTACTATGTAGTTTATTCTAATTTAGATTCGGTATATTTAATTTAAAAAGACTGAAAAAAGAAAAAAAATGTATTCTGGGTAATCAACCTGTTATTCTTTTGTTTTTTTTAAATATATTGATTGTATAGCAATAGCCGTAACCAAGAAAAACAAAATAAATAATAATTTTAAATTTCTGTTCGACCTAACTGAATGTATTTATATATTACGTAAAAGTAAACTTTCATCTGCAGCTGTGTTGATTCTATAGCCCAATACTTAAAAAAAAAAATATGTTCATTCTTATTCATTTTTTATATATTAATGAAATTGATTAATTTATTATATGTATATTATATACTTTCGTATATGTGAAAAATTAAAAAACATATAGAATATCTATCAATTAATTAAACCATGTACATACACATATTATACATATTTTGCATTTGATACCTGTAAAAAAAAAGATGAAAAAAGGGATATACATATATCTATAATTCTAAAATTTGTACTAACTAATAATTATTTTGTATAAACTAACTGCCCACATTTGTCTAGAAGCCAACAGCAATTGTACTTATGTATATTATATGTACGAACCAGAGCATAAGCGTAAGTAACTCAAAGTCAAACGAACAGAATAAATAAAAAAAAAAAAATTATATTGTATTATCACATTAAAAATAAAAGGACTTTCTCCTCATCCATGGTTACCACGTGATCTCGGTCCACACGATGCCGTTTTCATCATGGGGGAGGCATGTTGTGAATGTAAATCTTGATGCTGATCAATTGATGTTATCATAGAACGAAACAACCAATTGATCAGCATTTCCTCATTGAGTCATTGCTTTGCGAGATACTAAGTAAGACCTTGAACAATAAATGCAAAGCATACAGGCCTTGCTTAAGTGTGCCAACGGTAGTCCCGTTAAAAGTTGCAGTGTTATCGCATTTCATAACAAACTGAAAATTATTTGGTTTGTTATGAAAGTACGTATGCTACCTGCTTAAAAATATTCTAATGTGACGCAAGATAGCAATGGCTCAGAAATGAAACTAATGAGTGAGGTGACATGGTGACTGGCCGGAGAAAGCTCTGCTAGTTCTTTCTAATATTGCAAAGAGTCAAGTTACCAAGACTCTCGTTCGTGCGGCTTTAGGTAAAAAATACGAGATCGAAGGGAAGACGTTTTTTTTTAAATAAACATTTTTAAATTAAAGAAAAGTTTCTTGTGTGGTGAACTTCCCTAATCGAATGAAATACAACAGGTTCATTAATTGAACGCCCAAAGGGTTATGGTTCATCGACATTGCTTGCCTTTCTATCTCCTCAAGTTTTTCCGCTTTTTCGATTCCGACAGACAGTTCCTGACTTGTATCTTGGATTTTATGATTAGGATTGATTATCCCTGTTTTAAGCATATATATGGCCGTTTCCATAAGCTCGGTTCCTACTGCTTTAGCAGCATCACCTTTATGATGCTCACAAATTTTTGAGAGACAATTTTTATATGAAACCTTCACTCTGTGTGTAAAATCTGTCAACGTCTCTCCAGGCATCTGGTATGGCACACGGAGTTTATTTACCAAGGTCACGTAGCTCTTTGTGTTAACCGGTTTGCTATGAATTTTGGTCTCCAATTTGCTGAAATTTTTAAATTGTGTCCCCTCTAACGAGGTGGCTGCTCTACCTCTAAAGCTTGTTGGGAGGAGGGTTACAAAAATCGGAATTTCTTCGACAGATAAGCAATTTATTACATGTTTACAACAGTTTATAAATATGCTTACTTCTGATTCTAGGTTTATTCCTATATCAACAGTCAAAATGGGAATACTATTGAAAATCAATTGGTTGACTTTTGCTATGTCAACTTGTACGGTTGCCATATTGTCTTCTTGTAATAATCGTGGACAAGATTTTGATCGACGTCTGACTTCTTTTCGTGACCTTAGCATAGACGCTTCCCTGCTCTGCCGGGTTGCTGCTTGTACTGGGGTCAGTGCTCTCTGCACTTAAATTTGGGCTTGTGTTCTCAAACGAAAAAGAATTAATTTTTTTCCAAAATCTCTTTTGAGCTTTACTCAACACGTAAAATGGATATGCAGGTTTGGTAGGCGATTTTGGTGTTGAATTTGCTGTCGGATTATCCGTTGTCTGTGACATTAATTAAGATGGGTAAATTTTTGAATTCTATTCCACGGTTATTCAACTGTTTACTCTTAATTGTAACACCACTACAAGAAAATCTAGCATTTGATCTTGATTCGTTCATATGTGTGTATTCAGCAATATTCGGCCGAACCTGAGGGGATATGTTCCGTTATATGAAACTAAAGCCCTAATCGAACGAAACACAACATTTGGCATACCGACCAATGACACTGATCTGGGTGCCAAGACATGAAGGCATTAACCGAAACGAGAGTGCGGACCGCCTTGCAAACCAAGGAGCCAAATCTCCGTTTATTGGACCTGAGCCTGTCTTTGAACACCCAAAGAGTCACCTCTCAGCTCAGATCAGGCTTTGGGAGGACAGAACTACGAAGGAACACCCGGAAAATACCCCACGGCTGAGACGAGCGAAGAAGCTTATAAAGCATTCGCAACACAGGACAAAAGAATTCCTCACACTCAGCAGGAAGGAACTATGGCTCATAACGGGCCTACTTACTTGGCATTTCCCTATTAGATACCATCTTAAGAAGATGGGTCAGGTCGATGATGAGACCTATCGATTTTGTATGGAAGGCGATGAAACCACTGAACATGTCCTGTGTGACTGTGAAGCTCTGCGACGCATAAGGCTAAGACATCTAGGAAAGGCATTTCCACTTCCTGAGGATGTCGGAAAAATGGCCCTCAAGAATATTATAAGCTTCATCAAAGACCTTAAGTTCGAATGGACGCCCAAGGGCATTTAGGGGCAAAGTCAGAAAAGATCTTATAGTTCGTGGTGACAATATTAGAGGCGGGAAGCCTGTGTGTATCCCCCGTTATTAATAATAATAAGGGTAGCATTCTCCTCAAGTGGGTACCGGCTGTAGCCGGCTACTATGTTTTTCAGAACGTCAGGAGTTTTTATTTAAGCAAGTCAAAATTCTGGCTATTGCATTCTTAAACAACGATATCCACCACTGACATATATAACATGGACTGCCTGATTTTCTATTTCATATGGGTCAACTTTTTTTGGCAGGGTGTGGCAATTATCTTAATTTCAAGTTTTACTTTTGCTTTAATATTCATATTAAAAGTTCAATAAATTATAGAAGCACTCGAATTTATTTCTCTTCTTGGAAGCTTATTTCCTACAAAATCAAATATTTGTTAAGCTTGATTTTTAAAGTAATAAAATTAAGCAATTTTTGTCTACCTGCCCCTAAAAGTAGCTATGGGGGACAGAGGATTACAAATATTGTATTGCCATCTATTTCTATCCTATATATTCATTTGGAAAACAACTGAACTGAAACTGACTATGGTGTATTTTGTATAGAACTTATTATTTGTAGTTCAGCGGAATAAGGTAGTTAAACCAGAAAGGGACAACTATAGAAAAGTGATCCCATAATAATGTCAAATAATGTAAGGAATTTCAGTAGTATCAGCAGTCCATTTTATATATGTCAGTGATATCCACATCTACAGCTCAAATAGCCGGCTGCAGCCTACTTTATGAATGCGCTCCAGGTCGTATTGATATATGCCTGAAATCAATGATGTCAGAGTATAATTTGGTAAGGTTTTCTTCTTGTTTTATTTTTTATTTATACTAGTTATTAGACCCTAGATGAAAACCAAAAGGGTATACTAACTTTGTCATTCCATTTGAAACGCACAGAAAAAATGTTGGTAGAGCAATATGGAATAGATACCCATACATAAAAGTAAAAGATCTTTTGATTCATGCATGTCCGTCTGCCCGTCGGTTTGTCTGTCCGTCCGTCCGTCCTCACGATAATTCGGGAACGTGTGTACTTAAAGAGCTCAAATGTTGCATATAAGCTTTAAAAAAAATTGAAATTCAGTTCGCAAATGGGAGAAATCGTGTAACTCCTTCGTAGGCTTCGGACAAATTAGAATTCCAAATAGCTGGTCGTGGTAATGACACATTTGCAGACATGGGTTTAATGGAATTATTTTCTCCTTTCTAATCTGCACAAATAGAAGTTTCCCAACGATAGTGAGCGAGGTAAGATATTGCGAGGTTTTTCATACATATGTACATACATATAAAGAAATATACACGAGAAGTAAATCACTCCTTATTGTAGCATACCATTTGCTCAATCAATCATATTCTCAAGATAATTTATATTGAATCCAGTAGGCATTGAAAGAGCTTTACAAGGAACATCCATTTAACCATTATGCTCACCCTCGATTTATTCTGTTCAATAAGCGGCAACTTTCCTTAACAAGTTTCAGTGATTTCCCCTCTTAAAAAGTTGGAAAAACGTGATCTGAAACGTAATGCCGTAAACCTAATAATGTTTTTTATTCTGCAAATGTAGCCGCAACTCCTGTAAAAGCAAGTTATATATTAATCTTCCAGACACTCTAAGATCATTAACATGTTCAGCTTAAATAGTGGAACAGTTTTTATGAAATTAGGAAATTAGCTAATAGCTATTTGTGGACATTACATTCCGACTGCGCAAACTTCGTTTATTTATTCGTACTAAGTTTTCAAAACTGTCGAAATATTTAATACGTCGACAAGCGTAAAGTAAACCCTTTTTAGAAGAGATATTCAGAAAAATCTAGTAATATATGAATACACGCGGAGAATAAAAGCAGTTATTTAACGATGAAGCATAAAACGAGTGCGTTCGCTAGAATAACTAAAGTAAACGTGTTCAACGACGTTGGTTTGTGAAACATATTATAAACGCACAATGAGTTTGAGCAGCTAATTTATTTAAATTCTTTAAGTTTCACAACCAATTTTTGTCTGAATTCTGATAATTGTTTCGGTCTCTACGACCATCTTCAGAGGATGTTAACAAGCTACTGAATGTGAGGTCATTTACATAAGTAGGTCAACAGATTTGTCGCAATATGGGGGGCAAGAGCAAACTGTAGTTGCTCATTAAGTGCATGTAGTATATTATATTTATTTATCGCTTTTTCTATTTCTATATTTTCTAATAGGTCTCAATAATTTTACATTTTGTATGCTACAGTTATGATTCTGTTCTCTTAAATGTATGGCTACGGATGAAAAGTCTTTATTATTTTTAAAGGATGTTATATGTTCTTGAAAACTTATTTTAAGTTCACGACCTGTTTGACCTATGAACATTAGGGTTGTCCACAAATGAACGGATTTGAAAAGCGTTAAAATGTTTAAATGCTCATTTAGAATTTGTTAGCTAATGTAATTTAATTTTAAACTTCTTCATATGAATAATTTCAGTGAAATTCGTTAATGTTTAGAGGTCGCTAAAATCGAAAATAGTGTTTCTTTTTTGCTGTTTTAGACTTTCAGGAAAACTGTTTCAACATTTTCTGTCATAAGTTTTTAATGTGATAATATTTTTTCTTGATTCATTTTTAAATTTAAGGGAACCTAGATATGAACTTATTGCAGTGAAAGTCATTTTAGAAAATTCAATTTTTATATTTTTTATAAATTTATCAGAACGAAAATTCGGACAAGGAACTCCAATTTTTTGACTTCGTGTTAAGTTTTTTGAAAGGAAAATGGCATGCGGGTATACTTTTTCTATTATAACGTTATCTACAGTCCATTTTCTTTCTATCGATTATAACTTAAAGGGCTCATGTAGTGTATGAACAGTCCTCAAAATGCGATTATCTAAGGTGAAGCATTTTTACAAATTACAAAGATGTGCCTACCCATAAAAGTAACGACTTTGTACCAATGACATCTTCTTTTGCAATTATTGGATTGAACACCCACGCGAAATATTAAAAGTTATGTATTTTGATTTTTGCATGTCCGCCTGTCCGTCTGTTTGTATCTCAGCCTATTGGTCTGTCCATCTGGCAGTTAGTCCGTTTGTCCGCACGATAACTCGAGAACGCGTTCACATAGAGGGCTGAAATTTTGCACACGGGCTTTTAAAAAAAAAAAGTGAATCTAAGTTTGAAAATATGCCGAATCTGGCAACTCCTTTGTAGGGTTGCCATACAAAAATTTCGATCTTTACTCTATATTTTAACACTACCTGAGAACGCGTTGGGGTAGAGAGTTGTACATGGTGTATTTATAGAAATAGGTAGTAAAAGTTTAAAAATCTACTAAATCGGGCAAACTCTTCTTGGTGTTGCCTTATAAAAAGTTGATTTTTTTACGTATACAGTAGTTGTTTTATGCCGGCTCTGGCTCACTGTTTTAGTTTCGAGGATTTCACCGTCGATAGGTGGTTTGAGTCCATACTTAATACGGGTTGTGTACAATTTGACCTTGAGGTGCCCCCTCCTGTCTCTGGGTACTGGAGGTTGGCTGAGAGCTTTAGTGGCAATATCTGATACTATGACTAGTACTGCCTGGGGTGTGTTGGACTGGGCTACGTTACCTGTACCAAGGCTTGGGTAGAATGTTTGCGGCTTATGTGTATTAAGTAATGATATGAAATACCCTAAGCGAATTATATCGGGGCTTTATACTTTTCAGCGGTACTACGGCTTTCTTGGATGTGTGGTACGGTTCTCTTGGATGTGTGAAGTTTTTTCCTTCACTTGTGCCCCACACGTAGCAGCATGCTACGGTTTTGGGAAGTTTTTTGCTTCACTTTTGCCCAAACGTAGCAGTAAAATGCTAGGGTTTTCTTGGATGTGTGGTGCGCCTAAATGTAGGCTTCTGTTGTTTTCAAATGTTACGCCTACATGTAGGCTTTGGTTTTGAATTAATATTAGTAATAATTAAAGTTAACAGTAGGACATTTTTGTTCATGCAAATGGATTCTAGATGGTGGGTAGGTGGGGGTATTTATAATAATAGGATAGGGAGGGGGGCCATTTATTGAAATAATTTGTTTTTATTACATTATAGCTTAAGTCTAAAGTATTTTTTCTTTAATTCAGGAAAGCCAAGATTTCAAAGATATAGACTGATCCTTATAATGAATATTCCTTATTCCTTTAGACCAAGATGGCTTTAGAAGGTTCCTTGTGCACCATTTTCACAAATCACATCTCTCCGTCTTTACTTTTTGCGATCTTTGTTGGAATATCGTGATTTATCGAGCTGTTGGTAGGGGACAGTCGACTCAATTTTGGATGAAAAACTTTCTTCCTTATTTTTAGAAAGCATCAATTTCAGAGATGTAGATTGAGCCTTATATGAATATTGTTTACGACTTTCGTCCGTAGGCTTTAGAAGGTTTGTAGAACTCATGTTGAAATTATTACGTAATTAGCTTGCTAACAGCGGTCTGTTTCGCAAAGAGCAAAACATCAACTGAAAAACAAGTTATGAAACTATTATTTATATGTGTTTGACACGTGGTCTTGGAGGCAGCAATTTGTCCTTGATCTCTGACGTCACCTTTACCTTTGAAACCGAAAGTGTCTGCTCTTGGGTAACCTTCTGAAACCAGCAGTGTCGAGACTTAGAGGCTACAATTTGACAATGATTCAGCTTCGATAAGAATATGGTAATTTTATCTTCGGAATTTGGTGTGGTGGGCCTAATTTTTCTTACTATTAATGAAAGTGTATCATACAGTGAATAAACAAGACTTGTCAATAAAAATTGTATTAAAAATTTTATAAGAATCTGGTACAATAAAGAAAAAGGTTTCTGGTAACTGTATGTTTCATACATAATCTTACAGGTGGAAGAAAATTTTATAACAATCTGGTAACTGCATTTCCTACAAATTAGGTAATATCAACACTTGATTATTTCAATAAAATCTTTCTACATTCCTCTGATCTTTCTATCAATAAAGTTTCCCACTCCTTCAGAAATATAAAGTGATCACGTATCCCCAAAACTCGAGATGAAAAATGTTGATGTCAACTTAGAGGCTACGAGTCTGAAATGAAAAATAAGCAAACTCCAGAAACAAAATCGAAAATCTATGCTATTTCCCTATGCTGGAGAGTGCTAAAAGTGGTCTCGTATCCCCAAAGTGGTCTCGCATCCCCAACATCCAAGACATAAACCAGTACAGCCAAGACACAACCCCACATTTAGTATGGACTCAAACCACCTATCGACGCTGGCGCCATCTGTGGCGGAATCCTGGAAGCTAAAACAGTGAGCCAGAACCGGCATAGAACAACTACTCTACACTTTTTTATTTTAGTGAAAAATTTTTAGAATATGAAATCCTATGAGATTGGTTATAATCATTTTTACTGCCTGACGAACCGTTCTGGAAATATATGAGAAAACCGCTTCCAAAATCAAACTTGCACAGATGGGTAACCATACGAAATTACCTAGGGGCATTCATCTAGCTAGGGTATCATAAGAATTGGTCTTCGATCAACTCTAGCTTTTTTACTTGTTCCTATATACTCTGACTCTTGTAGAACTATTAAGGTATTACCCTTATCTGTTTTTTTTTTGTGATTAATTTATTCAAGTGTATTTTTTTTTAACGATTTAAGAATTGATTTTTCTCTATAATTTATTTGAAATTGTATGTCTAAAATTGTTTAAACTACTTTCATTTTTTTGGCACATTCTGTTTTGACCAACAAATCAGATTTATTTGTACATATATACTGATACTGATCCATTGCTACTTTAATATAATCTTTAAACCTTATTTCATAAGTCGGCGAATATTTTATACCTTTTTCCTTCAATTTTAATTCTACTGTAGTAAATTCAATATCTGTTCTGTTTTTATTTCCTGGGAAAACGTATAAGCTTGTTGTATATTGTATAGTTGTCTGCTACTTACATTCATCTTATTGTCTTCCCTCTGTTTTTCTAAGTTCCGCAACTTGTGAGTTGTTTTATACATTAATTTAAGTGATATGTGGATGGTGTTTTGGCCTTATGGCTAGGTACAGATGAAGAGTTAAAAAAATTTCAACATTGGCTCCATAAACGTAAAAATAGAATATAATTTACTATAGAAAAAGGAAAGAATGGTTCATTAAATGTTTTAGACGTAGTAATTAATAAGTTAGACAGTAAATTTACGCTTCATTTTTTAGAAAACCGCCTTTTACAGACTTAATTATACCAATCGTGTAAGATAAAAATTTCAACGTTCAACACTTGAATCCATCCATAGATTGCCTACTATACCACTTTCTCAATTATCATTTAACAAAGAAAGTAAGGTGATAAAGACGCAAAAACTTTGTAACTTGATACCTGCTTACATGCACTTAATAAGCAACTACAGTTTGCTCTGTCCCGCATATTGCGACAAGTCTGTTGACCTACTTATGAAGTATTCTCGAGGGTTTTGATGGAACACAAGAAAACACAAAACCAAATAAGCTACGCATACACACACAGAATTGAGAACACTAGTACTATAAGCGCAAGAATAACACACACAGACGGTAACAGAGAAAAGAACAGATAACAGAGACAAAACCAGGGCACGCACAAAGCATAGGAGAAAACCATGACCAAAGGAACCAGAAAATGGGCATTGAGCCGGGGACGCATACCCACGAGGTAATAAATAGAGATAAATATAAATAAGGAAGATAGTGTAATGCGGGTTAGTGGAAGCAGAATTAACCATATTAATCATCACACACAGGAGCGCACACGTGGAAGAAACATATTTTACCTTCAACAGGGAAACAGAAGCGCACATCTCAACGAAACCCAGTCGTGAAACGGAAGCCGAATAGTGAAGCCAGGAGCAAAAAGTGAAAAAAGTGCGAATAAAATAGTAAACGGAACCATACACACAAAAATAAAAAGAAAAAGAAAAAGTGAGGAAGTTTTGGAATGAATTAGAATAATAAAGGAGGATACCATCGAAGTGAAGAGTGAAAATATAGAAAAAAAAGGGGTAAGTGATAGTTTAAGTGTAGGAGGTATATATAAAATAAGGAGAAGGGCGAGGAAAATGCAATGAGATTCAAGAAAACACACTGGCACACAAAATAAGGTGGTAGATAGATACGAAGCACAAGAGTACGAACAAATTAACAATAGAGATAGAGTGAGGACACCGAAGACTTATTCCTAATAAACAATTACCATTGGAAATAGCATAGCATAAATGTGGATGAAAAACCCACACAGAACATAAACTGAACGTTTATAGAAATGGGTAAAGCTTCTGATGAGTTCCGTGGCTGGGACGAAACATATAAAGCATGGCCAAATAGGAGCCTACATCGCATTCCCTTAGAAATCTAAGAACCCTGGAAAATTTTGTTGCTTGACCATAACGAAATGCGAAGCACGCATTTGGAAATGGATCATGTTGTAGCACAGTAGCAAGGCAAGACATAGAATGCCAAATTTTGACTGAGTTGCAAAAATGATTTTGCTGAGTTATATACTTTTATAGGTTGAGTTATAGATAAGAATTTTGTACATCATTTAAACTATGCCGGATACATTTATGCTGAATTACATTTATATTTTTTTACTAGATTATATAGGTGCCTTTACCGGTTAATGAGGAAACCCTTCTAGTACCTCACGTAGGTACCGCGGAGGCTAAACTAAACCCCCTACGGCGGTGGACAACTGGTGCCCTACCTGCCGTACAACGCTTCGTCATGCTGCTTTAAGGAATTCATATCCTTAAACACAGATGACTCAGTACCAGCACCGGCAGTTTTTTTGCTAATTCATATATTTTTTTTTTTTTGCTAATTCATACTGCAATAGACTGCCGTCTGCCGTCGCAGTTGTGTTTAGCCCTTTACTTTTATTATATATTTCTGTAAATATAAAGGCGAGTGTTGATGAATAATTCTTTAGACTTTACTGACTACTAATAGATAGCGGACTGCTGTTGAGGTGTAATTAAGTTTATCCTTTTGTACGTAAGAATTTAAGAAAATTTAAAAAAATAACAAGTTTATTTTTTCCTGGTATGCAGAACTATAATATAAAGCCGGTAAAATTTGTGATATATTAGAATTTTCACCCTGTAGGAAATGGATAAGATGGATTTTGCGGGAACAGATGATTCATCAGATATGTCTATGTTGATGCTTTCATCTTTTTCAGAGAATAACAGTGACGGTTTTGATTGTGAGGAATCTGACTCGGTGAATATGCTATGAAGCTTGAGTTTTCAGAATCTGATTCAGGAAAAAGTGATGACGTGAAGAATGGCAGCAAGCGACAGGAAGAAGCAGTGTAATATATGAGTATACGGAAGATGAGGAACTTCTGGGCGAAAATATTGATTGTGATGATCCTTTTTCGTTGTACCAATTATTTTTATCAAACAACCTTCTAGAAGTAATAGTAAATGAAACAAATAGATATGCTGAACAATCCGACGTTGGTGGTGAAAATAATTCTGCTTCCACCACCAGAAAACACCAACCATCCTGGATACCTGGACATTTATTATTATGCGTCAAGTCGGGTTGCCAGAAATTAGGTTATATTGGTCGAAAAATACAATGTATTCAAACGTACGTATAAAAGATGTTATGAGACGTGATCGTTTTTGTCTATACTGAAATATTTACACTTTTCTGACAATAAAAAAGCTGGAATTAACGATCGGTTGGAACAAATTCGTAACATTGTGAAAATAATCGTTGATTCATTCATAAAAGCATGGTTTCATGGCGAGGGCGACTCAATTGTCGCCAATATATTCCAGGTAAACGGCATAAATATGGTATAAAATTATATAAATTGTGTTTGCCTGAAGGCTACATCTATAATGTTGATATGTATACTGGAAAGAATGTAAAGTCCACAACGAAAGGACATGCACATGACGTTGTAATGCGATTGATGAATGGATTGTTATTTGAGGGACGCACTTTGTATACAGATAGTTACTAAACAAGTGTGCCTTTAACTGAAGAGCTTTTAGATAAATCAACGAATTTATGTAGTACAGTTAAAGTAAATCGAAAATTTCTACCGGCAGAAGCAAAACTAAAACAAAAACGAGGTGGCATTGTGAGCGTTGAAAATCCTAAAGGAATTAAATTTTTTAAATGGACAGATAAAAGATCAGTTTGCATGTTGACTACTTACAACAATCATACTTGTACTATTACTCAAGGGCAAAATGGTAAACTAAAACCTAATGCTTTTCCAACTACAATAATGCGAAAAAGGGCGTTGATATATCCGATCAAATGGCATCATATTACAATTCCTTACGTAAAACCATTAAGTGGTACAGAAGAACTGCCATAGAGTTGATTTGTGTAACCTCAATTGTAAGTGCATGGTATATTCATCAGAAATGGGGTACTAAGCATTTTGATATTTTAAAATTTAGAAAAAATATTACTAATCGGCTTCTGGATGAAATGCCTACAGAGCGACAAACACTTAAAAGAACAACTACACATTTTCTTCAGAAGTATCCTGGAACTCCGAGAAAATTGCGGAAACGATGACTTCAATGTTATAAATCCTTATCTGCTCGACGAGGTTGAGCTATTGCTGCAAAAAAAAACAACGAAAAGAGTTACAACGTTTTGCCGTTTGTGCGAAGGTGAGCCACCACTATGTCTAGAATGTTTTAAAAAAACGCACAAAAACAAATAAATAAATAAATATATGAAGTTTATTATAGCCTACCTGCAAAAATAAACTTTTAAATTTTTCATTAAAACAATTATTTTTAACCACATAATGTTTTTTTTTAACTAACAAAACTATCCTACAACACTATAGCTGATGTGAGCTACCAGTGGTACACACCGCCAGATGGAACATTCGAATGTGAGCCACCGGTGGTACACACCGCCAGATAAACCATGCGCGTGTGAGTCACCGGTAGTACACGCCGGCGAAGAATATCCAAAAGGCTCATTAAAGATTTCGATAATACGGACATGCCTATCTTAAGCAATGACCTGGGATAGGGAAAAAAAAGTGCTACAAGCTTCCAGGGAAGTGCTTCAGGCTGGCTTCTCAAGCGCTCTTTTTCCCAGTGGGTATGATTAGTTTAAGTACCGACATACATAGGTTATAAGTTTTAATAGTGAATCTACATATAATAGAGAAATGTATACATAGCTTAATTTCCCTCTAATGAATACAAGACCTAATTTGTCTCTAATCTTCCTTATCCATATCGATCGTTATAGAAAATACGATAATTTTTTTCAAAATATGCGCGATCCATCTAAAAGCCACTTTTGCTTAAATCAGGTAGCCCTGCTTTTTTAGATATTCTTTTAGATCTGTAAACATATCTTTGTTTGGAAAATAAAACTCCCCTTCCTCCCTAGTAGAATACGCATATTTTTTTATACATTTTATAAGACGAGAAATAAAACATTTAAATCAGCTTATATTCATAATGTGAAATGATTGAAAAATTTTAATTGAATTTAAAATTGAAACAGATCAAGTTCGCCTTTTTGTACGTTCTCAAGTACCTACTTGAAAGCAGACGAATATGAGAGTTTTCAGATGGCACTATAAATTAGTTATTGATTCTTTCCACACTTACTGAAAATATCAAGTACCGTGTACGTTGGAAGAAAGTTTCTTAAATGCACTCTTAATAAAAAAAGACTAGAAATGAAATCAAATTCCTCCAGCCATGAATAGCATATTACAAGTGACTGTAATCGTTTTGGTGCACAAGCCATCTACCCAAAATTGAATCTATGTGGTGTAAAATTTATAACTTCTATGGCTGAATATTTGAACCCATTTAATATGAAGTAAAATAAAAATTCAAATCAAATCAAATGATAATAATTGATGTATATTTCAACCTACAATGCTAGATATATTTTAAGCTACAAAGTAGTGCGGTTGTATTAAGTATCTTTATTTGATTACTTATTGAATCTATAAGGGTATTCACTCTTTAATGTATCAGTGTAACCGATGTAAAAATATACAGCAAGAACTTACAACAAAGAGTGAACACACCCTTGTAAAACTACTGTAGTATTATACTGAAAATCGCTGAACTGTTTTCAGTAGTCCATTGCAGCTGATTTTGACATTCCCATCAAGATGCCCAGAAGAAGCTTTAAGGGAAATTTAATTTCTCAAGTAATAGAAAATGCAACTATGGAGTTTGAGGATGTTAATAATTTGAGTAAATTCATTATTATATAAACAAATATCGCTATGAACATCTATCCATATTTCGCAGGCGAAGAAGCTGAAAGAGAAATTGATGACCTTTGGGATGACTTGAATGAGGAAATTTTTGCCATTTCTTTCTGCCGGTATGGAAATTTGACCCGTATTTCTAAGTCTCAACATTGGATTACAATGGTCTTCCCAGATCTGGACGAAGGACGTTTTCAACAAATGGCATGCATGAACTTTGATCAATTCAACAGAATATTTTCACTTATTGAACATGATGAAATTTACCATCATTCAAGGTCTTGTCAAAGTTCCCACCTATGATGCAGTTATTATACGCTAAATGAAATCTAAAGGGGTATACTAAGTTTGTCATTCTGTTTGTAACACCTCGAAATAATGATGGTAGAGCAAAATGGATTGGACACCCACGCATAATATTAAAAGTTATTTTGATTTTTGCATGTCCGTCCGTGCGCACGATAACTCGAGAACGCGTACACTTAGAGAGCTGAAATTTTGTACACAGACTTTAAAAAAAAAAGTAAAATTAAGTTCGAAAATGAGACAAATCGGGCAACTCTTTCGTGGGGTTGCCATACAAAAATTTCGTTTTCCGTTATATATTTGAACACTGCCTGAGAACGAGTCGACGTAGAGATCTAAAATTTGGTACATGGTTTTCATTGTACTAGCAAACAAAATTTTAAAAATGGACTAAATCGGGCAACCCATTCTTGGTGTTGCCATATAAAAAATTAGGTTTTTTATGTATACTGTGAAAACGATCAGTCCAAGACATTTTTATTGTACTAAAAACTTCTTCAGAATATGAAATCCTATAAAATTGGTTATAATTATTTTTTCTGTCCGACGAACCGTTCTAGAAATATATGCGAAAAACCACTGCAAAGATCAAAATTGCTCAAATGGGTACCCATACGAAATTTCATACGGACATTCATCTAGGGTATCATAAGAATTGGTCTTAGACCAATTCTAGCTTTTTTACTTGTCTATTACTTTATTTAGATTGGGTTCTTCATGCGAAGGTGCATCTGTCAGAAAAATTGCAGCTTTTTTCGAAATAGGAGATGGTGGTACAATTGATAAGATCACCCGTTGTGTATTTAAAACGCTTTTAAAATTGAGAAAAAAACATATTTATTGGCCTAACGCAGATGAGCGGGAAAGTATAGTGGAGGCAACTTTGCAGCAACTTCCATTCTGTGTAGGGTATTTAGAAGGAACAGAGCTAAAATTAGCAGAAGCTCCTGTAAATGATCCCGTTTCATACTTTTCAAGGAAGCGCATGTACTCAATCAAAGCACAAATTATCTGCGATCATAAATTAAGAATTCGATATTTGTCCGTAGGGTTCCCGGGAAGTATGCATGATTCGAAGATGTACTCCAAATGTCCTGTTTCACAACAGCCAGGAAATTTTTTATCAAAATCACAATGGATTGCTGCAGACTCCGCTTATACATTGACAGACACTCTAATTACTCCATACAGAAAAAAAGCAACAATGCCGTCTGAATCTTTACGAACCACATTTAATCAAATACATAGTCAGTACCGTGTAAGAATCGAGCACTGCTTTCGGCTGTTGAAGGAGAAATTCGCAAGTTTAAAAGAGCTTAAAATGCGCTTGTACAACAAGGAAAGTCATCAATTTTGCTGCGACTGGTTTTATGTCTGCTGTATTTGTATACTGCATAATATTCTTCTACCTGAAAAGTTTTCTGACGAATTTAAGTTAATTCCAGAAGGAGACGAGGAAGGGATTGACAACAATTCACCAGTTTTAGTAACAAGTCAAGGAGAAAATAAAAGAAACGTGATATGTTCTTTTCTTGATTTCTTTACTTCTTATACTTCATTTGAATTTCGAACATTGCTACTCTTTCGTTTTTTTTTTTAATTTCTAATCTTTTCAGGTGTTCTTCTTTCTCAACCTGAATTCTTTTTATTTCCAACATTTTCTTTTCAAGCGCCAGTTTCTCTAGTGCGTGTCTTTTTGCAAATTCAAACCTTTTGTCATTTAATTCCAACTCTTTTTCAAATTTCTCTCTCGAATTGCATTTTTTCTTTTTGGAACTGTACTCTATCTGCTTGAACTGCTGCCAGTTGCAGCACACCTGTTTTCTGGGTAATTTTAGCCTTAACTTTTTCGGTTGGAAACGTGCACTTCCTTTTTTGAGTAATGCTAATTTGTGAAGATGATGGTATTATGCTTTCTTGAGGCGGCGTTAGATTTTCTCTTGGAACATCTGCGTTCAGCAAGTGCGTTGCGTATGAACATTCAAAGAATTGAGATTCGTTGTACTCAGTCTCATCTGCGTTGAATACTTCAGAAATAAATTCCTCAGAGTCCACAATTACCGGAATGTTTACATTACTTTTTGTACCGAAAATTTCATCTAATTGTTCGTAATATTGACACATCTTTTTAATTTTATCTAGGAATGAAAGAAAAAAATACATACCCTTTACACTGGATACTCCCATCTTTTTCAACAATGCCCGCACCAGTTGATTTTCTCCAGTCGTCTGCTTTCTTGTATGCAGTACGGAGATTTCTTACCTTCTTTTGTTAGCCTTTTGATGAGCTCTCCGTTTCTTTGCTGGCACGTCTAAAATCTCACTCTAGTGTTCAAAAAGATATATTTGTATGAATAATAAGAAAAAGGACGGATTTTTACTTACTAATTGTTCGGCGATTAGTACGTCAAATTTTCAAAAATAAGTACAACTATACAAGCCGGTTTACACTCCCAATTTGTGAATGTAAAAATACAAGACCCTTGTATTGCATTTCATATGCATAGGCCTTGTATTACTTTACTGAGTTGTAATCAAATACATCTTTTACAACGATACACTCTTAGCTACAAATTGCGTGAATACCCCTTATATGATAATCATTTTATACAATAGTGGGAGAAGTTGGCGAACTTTTCTGAACAGTTTTCTATTAACTATGCATATAGGTTTTCGATACTTTCGTATGCTTTTCGAGAAGATTTCACTAGCGGAGCCGTTATCCAGGAAACTATCGCTTTGATTTTGGGAAGATCTGGATTTGTGGAGGATTGTGCAGACGTTAGCCTGGCATGCTCTGCAGCCTGAAAGATCTATTATGAGTCCTCGTTCAATTTACTCCCTTTCTAGGTTTACCACCGATTCTTCATAAGAGATAAGAGCTCTTGTCCTCTTAACTGGGCTGTCAAAACCCATTAGCAGACATTGGTATTCTACGTAAAGAGATAAGAGATGTCAGACGTAAGCTGATCTCTTAACTTTTGTGGAGATTTTTTTTTAAGAGATTTGGTATTCTAGCAAACGAAATTATTTGTCAAATGTCTCTTAACATAAGAACTCCTCACCGAGGTGCGCTTAAATCTCTTATCGTGATTGTTGCAAAAATTGTTTTGTTTTAAAATATATGAGAGACGACTTGAATCACTTTGCTATTTCTGAGGCTGTACAGAATTTTAGAATGCTAAAATCTTTTGCCTTTAAAGTGTTAGAAAAGACATAGCCTTACGATAATCTCCATTACTCGACAATATTTTCGTAACTTTAAAGTTTTGGTATCATTTAATTTTTTTGCTACAAGTTTATACGAAAATCCTGTTGGACGTAACGACGGCTGTGGAACACTTTACCTGCGATTTAGGTATTAAAATAATAATTCAGTTATAATTACGTGCTGTGAATTTATCATACAGTTATTATTTATATCGATAAATTAATTAAAGACGCACACAATTATAACTACGTGTGGGTTGGTCATATTACCATCATCGCCTCGCCAGAAACATTACTTCCTCTTCCTTCTTGAAAAGTAAACGTCTTTAATAGCTGGGCTGACTGATAGATTCTCCAAACCCTCTTAACTTCTTAAAGTCAATATTTCTCCACAAAAAAATCTCTTACTTGCTAAATTTAAGAGGCTAAGAGATCTCTTCAAAGTATGTTATGTAGAATTCGGGGTTAGACTTTTAATAAAGTCTAGAACCATTCTGGAATTGAGTTTGGTGGAGGAAGAGCATGTTCAAGGTGGATTTATGGCCGCCTGGGCAATACTTCACAATTGCATCTGCTCCGCGGTTTCAAGAGTATCCTATTAGAAGTGGCAGGATGAAGTCTCAGCTCTGAAGCTCATCTTAATCAGGCGATACCTCAAGGGGCAACGGCCTGGCAAGATCTAAGTATCGAATAAAAAAAAATTCAAATTGACCTGAATTATGAAATGAGGTTTTGCCTTGAACTCCAATTCAACAATGACTTTTGACCACCCACGATTTAAAGTGAATATAAGTGATTTCGATTGAACTTAACTGAATTATTCATGTAGAAATAGAAATAGAAATTCCAACTGCTACTAAATGCTATTGACACAAAAATGAAAGGGGTGATTTTTTCCAAATATTCCGGATATGAAACTGTAGTAAAATTTCAATTCACAAAATTTCGGCTGTTAATCTCTAATTGTGAAATCAGTGCCGTACTATCGTTTTGAAGTATTTGAGATCACCCAATTAATAACGTGCTATCTGCAAACTTTTGTAAATAGGTATTTGCGTGGTATACCATTCCCGTTGTTGGAAAGTGCGGATCCCTTACGGAGAATTGAGAATCGAAAATTCGACCATCATATCATAAGATTAAGAAAGTGGAATTATATTTGACACATTCTGCGACGTGAAAATGTTGACTGGAAACC